>JARQOC010001864.1:0-33681 GCA_033576535.1 Allobates femoralis | reverse complement strand
AAACCTGCATCAGACATGTATGGGGCCTGTAACCCTCAAGGGGGGTGTATTTTAGCCTGGGCCCTTTTGGCCAGGGCCCAAAAATTGGGAGGTTCAACAATGACCCAGCATTCAGACAGTGTGGGGCTGTAACCCCTCAAGGGGGTGTATTGTAGTATTGCCCTTTTGCCAGGGCAGCCAGGAATTGGGAGGTTCAACAATGACCCATGCATACGAATGTAGTGGGGCTGTAACCCTCAAGTGGGTGAAATTTTAGCCTGGCCTTTTGGCCAGGGCAGCCAAAAATTGGGAGGTTCAACAATGACCCATTCATTCAGACATTATTAGGGCCTGTAACTAAATGTGGTGCATTGTAGTATTGCCCTTTGGCCAGGGCAGCCAAAAATTGGGGGGTTCAAAATGACCCATGCATTCAGACATGTAGTAGGGCCTGTAACCCTCAAGTGGGTGTATTGTAGTATAGCTTTGGGCCAGGTAGCCAAAAATTGGGAGGCTCCTCTTGTCCCTGGAGAGACGTGCAGGAGGGCCTGTTAACAAGAACTGCGTGTATTGTAGTATAGCCCTTTGTCAGGGCAGCCAAAATTGAGGGGTTCAACAATGACCCATGCATACAGACATGTAGTAGGGCCTGTAAACCCTCAAGTGGGTGTATTTTACCCTTAGCCTTTGGCCAGGGCAGCCAAAATGGGAGGTTCAACAATGACCCTCATTCAAACATGTAGTAGGCCTGTAACCCTCAAGGGGGTGTAATTGTGTATTGCCCTTTGGCCAGGGAGCCAAAAATTGGAGGTTCAACAATGACCCATGCTTTCAGACATGTATAGGGCCTGTAACCCCAGTGGGTATATTTATGGGCCCTTTGGCCAGGCAGCCAAAAATTGGGAGGTCCCCTTGTCCCTGATAGACTGAGAAGGGCCTTTTAACCCCAAAATGGGTGTATTGTAGTATGCCCTTTTCCAGGGCACCCAAAAATTGGAAGGTTCAACAATGCCCCATGGCATACAGACATGTAGTAAGGGCCTGTAACCTCAAGTGGGTGTATTTTAGCTTAGGCCTTTGGCCAGGGCAGCCAAAATTGGGAGGTTCAACAATGACCCATGCATTCAACATGTAGTAGGGCCTGTACCCTCAAGTGGGTTTTATTTTAGCCTAGGCCTTTGGCCAGGGCAGCCAAAAATTGGGAGGTCAACAATGACCCATCAATCGGGCATGTAGTAGGGCCTGAAACCCTCAGTGGGTGTATTTAGTAGCCCTTTGGCCAGGGCACCCCAAAAATTGGGGGGTTTTCAACAATGACCCATGCATACAGACAGTAGTAGGGCCTGTAACCCTCAAGTGGGTGTATTTACCCTTAGGCCTTTGCCAGGGCAGCCAAAAATTGGGAGGTTCAACAATGACCCATGCTTTCAGAATGTAGTGGGTGAACCCTAAAGGGGGGTGTATTTAGTAGCCCTTTGGCCAGGCACCAAAAAGGAAAGGTTCAAACATGACCCTGCATACAGAATTGGGGGGGCCTGTAACCCTCAAGTGGGTGTATTTTACCCTACCTTTTTTCCGGGGCACCCAAAAAATTTGGGGGAGGTTCAACAATGACCCATGCATCAGACATGGTAGGGCCTGTAACCCTAAGGGGGGGTGATTTTGTACCCCCTTTGGGCCAGGGAGCCAAAAATTGGGAGGTTTCAAAATGACCCTGCATTAACATGTAGTGGGGCCCTGTAACCCCAAGGGGGTTATTGTATATGCCCTTTGGCCGGGGAGCCAAAAATTTTGGGAGGTCCCCTTTGCCCGGGTAAGACTAAGGCCGTAACAAGTGGGGTATTTTATTAAGCCCCTTTGGCAGGCAGCCAAAAATCCAAACCCAGCCGGGGGGCCTTCCCTCTTTTTTTTCCCTTTTGGAGGAGAAGGGGTAACCCCCAAAGGAAGGGCCTGTAACCCCAAGTGGTGATTTTATTTTGCCTTTGGCCAGGGCACCAAAAATTGGGGGTTTTCAACAATGACCCATCTTTCAAATTTGTAGTAGGGCCTAAAACCCTAAAGGGGGTGAAATTGAGAGCCCTTTGGCCGGGGGACCCAAAAAAATTGGGAGGTTCAACAATGCCCAAAAAGACATGAAAGGGGGCCTGAACCCCAGTGGTGTATTTAGTAGCTTTGGCCAGGGACCCAAAAAAATTGGGAGTTTAAAAAATGCCCCAATGATTCAGACATTATAGGGCCTGAAACCCCTCAAGGGGGGTTATTGTAAAAGGCCCCTTTGGGCCGGGCACCAAAAAAATTGGAGGCCTCCCCCCCTTTGTCCCCCTTGGGGTTTTTTAGGGGGTTGCAGGAAAAAAGGGGGTAAACAAAACCCTTTGGGGGTTAAATTGTTTTTTATAGCCCTTTTTGGCCAGGGCACCAAAAATTTGGGGGAGGTTCTCCCCTGTTTAAAATGAGAGGGCCTGTAACCCCCAAATGGGTGTATTTAGTTGCCCTTTTGGCCAGGGCAGCCAAAATTTGGGGGTTCCTGCCCTGATAAGACTGAGAGGCCTGAAAACCCCCCCTGGGTGATTTAGGGGGTTTTGGGCCAGGCACCCAAAATTGGGAGTTCAAATGACCCATGCATTCAACATGTAGTGGGGCCTGAAACCTCAAGTGGGGATTTAATTGCCCTTTGGGCCAGGGAGCCAAAAATTGGGAGGTTCCCTGCCCTATAAAGACTGGGGGGGCCTGTAACCCCAAGGGGTGTATTTAGTTGGGCCTTTTGGGCCAGGGAGCCAAAAATTGGGGGTTCAACAAGCCCCATGCATACAAAAGAAAGGGGGCCTGAACCCTCAAGGGGGTGTATTTTAGCTGGGCCTTTTTGGCCAGGGCAGCCAAAAAAATTGGGGGTTCAAAATGACCCATCATTAAAAAAGTGTAGGGCCTGTAACCCTAAAAGGGGGTGTATTGTAGTTTTCCCCTTTGCCAGGCAGAAAAAATTGGGGAGGTTCAACAAGCCCCATCATCGACATGTGTGGGGCCTGTCCCCCTCAAGGGGGGTGTTTTTTAGCCTGGGCCTTTTGGGCCGGGGCCCCAAAAATTTGGGTTCAAAATGACCCAGTTTAGACATGATAGGCCGAAACCCTCAAGGGGGGTGTATTTTAGTAGCCCTTTGGCCGGGGCACCCAAAAATTGGGGGGGTTCAACAATGACCCATCTTTCGACTGTATAGGGCCTTAACCCTCAATGGTGTATTTAGTTGCCTTTTGCCAGGGCACCCAAAAAATTGGGGTTAAACAATAAAACCCTGCATCAGACTTTAGGGCCTGTAACCCTCAAGGGGGTTATTTTAGCCTAGGCCTTGCCAGGGCACCCAAAAAAAAAAAAAAGGGAGGTTAACAAGACCCATGATCAGCATGTATAGGGCCGTAACCCCTCAAGTGGGTGATTTAGTTCCCCCTTTTTGCAGGCACCCAAAAATTGGGAGGTTAAACAATGACCCATGCATCAAATGTATAGGGCCTGAAACCCAAGTGGGTGTTTTTAGTAGCCTTTGCCAGGAACCAAAAATTGGGAGGTTCAAAAAGCCCTCTTCAACAGTATAGGTGTAACCCTCAAGTGGGTGATTTTAGTACCCCCCTTTGGGCCGGGGGCACCAAAATTGGGGTTAAAAATGCCCCAGCAACAGACATTGTAGGCCCTTTTAACCCTAAAAGGGGGTTATTTAGTAGGGCCTTTGGCCCGGGGAAAGCCAAAAATTGGAGGTTCCATCCCCAATGCCCAATGCCTTCAGGAAAATTTTAAAAAAAAGGGGAGGGCCCTGTAACAAAACCCTAAAATGGTGATTGTAGTTTTGCCCTTTTTGCCAGGGCACCCAAAAAATTGGAGGTTAAAACAATGACCCATGCATACAGACATTATTTGGGCCGTAACCCTAAAGGGTGTATTTTACAGCCTTTGGCCCAGCCAAAAATTGGGGAGTTAACAATGACCCATGCATCAGACATGTAGTAGGGCCTGTAACCCTAGGGGGTGTATTTAGTAGGGTTTTTGGCCGGGCACCAAAAAAATTGGGAGGTTCAACAATGACCCATGCTTTCAGCTGTATGGGGCCTTAACCCTCAAGTGGGTGTATTTTAGCCTTTGGCCACACCAAAAATTGGGGTTCAAAAGAACCCATGCATCAGACATGTAGTGGGGCCTGTAACCTAAAGGGGGGGTTTTATTTAAGGCCTTGCCAGGGAGCCAAAAATTGGGGTTCAACAATGACCCTGAAAACAACATGAGGGGGGCCCCTGAAACCCTCAAGGGTGTTTTTAGTAGCCTTTCCAGGCGCCAAAAATTTGGGGGGGTTTTCAAAAAATCCCCACACAGGAAGGGGAATCCAGGGGGTTTTTGAAGGAAAAAATGGACCTAAATAAAAAGTATGGGTGAAATTGGGGGTGTTTTTTACCCACCTTTGGCAGGGCACCCAAAAATTGGAGGTTCAACAATACCATGCTTCGACATGTTTTTAGGGCCTGTAACCCTAAAGGGGGTGTATTGTAGTTTTGCCCTTTTGCAGGGAGCCAAAATTGGGGGTTTTCACTCCCTTTGGGGGTCCCCCCTGGGTTTTTTGGGGCCCCTTTGGCCGGGGAGCCGGGGTTAAAAAAATGAATTGGTTATTGAAAATAAGGGTTTTAACCCCTTTTGGCGGGCACCCAAAAATTGGGGGTTCAAAAATGACCCAGCTTCAAAATTGAGTGGCCTGTAACCCCTCAAGGGGGGGTTAATTAGTAACCCTTTGGCCAGGACCAAAAATTGGGAGTCCTGCCCTGTAAAGACTGAGGGGGGGCCTGTAACCCCCAAAATGGGGGTATTTTAGTAACCCCTTGGCGGCAGCCAAAAATTGGGAGGTTAACAATGCCCCATGCTACAAATTTTATAGGGCCTGAACCCCTCAAGGGGGTTTTTTAAATTAGCCTTTGCCAGGGCCAAAAAATTGGGGGGTCCTGCCCGGTTTAAAGAGTAAGGGGCCAAACCCCTGGGGTTTTGTATAGCCCTTTGGCCAGGGCAGCCAAAAAATTTGGAGGTCCTTGCCCTGATCAGACGAGGGGGCCTGTAACCCTGGGTGTATTTTAGTAGCCTTTGCCGGGCACCAAAAATTTGGGAGGGTCCTGCCCATGATGACTTAGGGGGCCCTTAAAAGGGGTTATTTAGTTTGCCCTTTTTGCCAGGGCACCAAAAATTGGGGGGTTCAAACAAAGACCCATGCATCAGACATTAGAGGGCGTAACCTCAAGGGGGGTTTATTTTTTTGGCCTTTTCCCCAGGGCAGCCAAAAAAAAATTTTGGGAGGTTCAAAAATACCCAGCTTCGGACATGTAGTAGGGCCTGAAAAACCCCCAATGGGTGTATTAGTTTGTTTTTGGCCGGGGGCACCCAAAAATTGGGGTTCCTGCCCTGATAAACTGAGGGGGCCTTTTTAAAAATGGGTGATTTAAAGTTGCCTTTGCCGGCACCCAAAAAATTGGGGGTTCAAAATGCCCCCATATTAGACATGTAGGGCCCTTTAACCCAAAAAGTGGGTTTGTATTTTTGGGGGGGAAAAAAGGGGGGCCCCTTTGGTTCCAGGGGCCAAACAAAGGGGGAGGGGTTAAAACAAAAAGGGGACCCCTTTTTCCAGGAGTGAGGGGGCCCCTGTTAAAAAGCGGGTGAAATTTTTGTATACCCCTTTTGGGTCGGGCAGCCAAAAATTGGGAGGTTAACAATGCCCCATCTACAATGTAGTAGGGCCTTAACCCTCAATTTGGGGTTATTTTGCCGGGGCCCTTTGGCCAGGCACCCAAAAAATTGGAGGTTAAACAAGACCCATGCATTCAGCCTGTATGGGCTTAACCCCAAGGGGTGTTTTTTTCCTATGCCTTTTTGGGCCCAGGGACCAAAAAAATTTGGATTTTAACCAATCCCCCATGCATTCAAATGAAAGGGCCTGAACCCCTAAAGTGGGTTATTGTATATTCCCCTTTTGGGCAGGGGCCAAAAATTGGGGGTTCCTGCCCTGATGGGAATTTGGGGGCCTTTCCCCAAGTGGTGTATTTTAGTGGGGCCTTTGGCGGGGCCCAAAAAGGGAGGTTTAAAAAAATGACCCATCATACGACATGTAGTAGGGCCTGAAACCCCTCAAGGGGTATTTTAGCCTGGCCTTTGGCCGGGGCCCAAAAATTTGGGGAGACAACAATGCCCCTGCTTCAGACTTTTGTGGCCTTTACCCTCAAGGGGGGTGATTTTATAGCCTTTGGGCCAGGCACCAAAAATTGGGGGTTCAACAATGCCCATCATAAACTTTTTGTAGGGCCTGAAACCCTAAAGGGGGTGATTTTACCTGGGCCCTTTTGGGCCCAGCCAAAAATGGATTTTTAACAATACCTGCAAAAAATTGTGGGGCTGAAACCCTAAGGGGGTGTTTTTTAGTACCTTTTTTCCAGGCCCCAAAAATTGGGGGGTTTCCCCTTCACCCAAGGGGGAAACCCTGGGGGTTTTTTAAGAGTTTGGCCGGGGAAAAATTTGGATTTTAAAAACCCCAGAAATTTTGGGGGTATTTTAGTTTGCCTTTGGCCGGGCCCAAAAAATTGGGGGTTCAAAATGCCCCAGCTTTCAACATGTGTGGGGGTGTAACCCTAAAGTGGGTGTTTTAGTTTAGCCCTTTTGGCCGGGACCCAAAAATTGAGGTTATTTGCCCGGGATAAACTTGGGGGGGCCGGGAAAAGGGGTGATTTGAAGGCTTTTGCGGGCAGCCAAAAATTGGGGGAGGTTCCTGCCCTGCTAAAATGTAGAGGGCCTGAAACCCCCAAGGGGGTTTTTTTAGTACCCCCTTTGCAGGCCCCAAAAATTTTGGGGGAGTTCAACAATCCCCCATGCTTCAGACATGTAGTAGGGAAACCCCCTAAAGTGGGTTGAAATTTTAGACCCCTTTGGCCAGGCAGCCAAAAATTGGGAATCAACAAGACCTGCTTAAAAAATTTAGTAGGCCTGTAACCCTAAAGGGGGTTAATTTTAGTTTGCCTTTTGGGCCAAACAAAAATTGGGAGGTTAAACAATGCCCCATGTTAAACATGTATGGGGCCTGTAACCCTCAAGTGGTTATTTTTTATCCCTTTTGCCAGGCAAAAAAATTTGGGGGAGGTTCCTGAAAGTAAGACTGGTAGGGGCCTTAAAAACCCAAGTGGGTGTATTTTTATACACCTTTTGGCCGGGCAGCCAAAAATTGGGGGGGTCCCTTTGCCCAAGGGGGGCCAAGAGGGCCTGTAACCCCAAGTGGTTATTTTAGTTTTGTTTTTTGGCGGGGCGCCCAAAATTTTTGGGAAGGCTCCCTTTCCCTATAAAGGGGGAAGGCTGTAACCCTGGGTGTATGGATGCCCTTTGTCAGGGCACCCAAAAAAAGGGGAGGTTCCTCCCCCAAATAAGAAAATGTAGAGGGCCTGTTTAAGAGGGTGTATTTATAGCCTTTGGCCAGGGCACCCAAAAAATTGGGAGGTTCCTGACCCGTTTAAAATGAGTAAGGGGGGCCCTTTAAGGGGTTTTATTGTAGTTCCCCCTTTTTTCCGGGGACCAAAAAATTTGGGGAAAAGGTTCAACAATGACCAGCATCGACATGGGTAGGGTTAACCCCTAAAGGGGGTTTTTTTACCCTAGGTTTTTGGGCGGGGCAGCCAAAAATTGGGAGGTTCAACAATGACCCATGCTTCAGACGGGTAGAGGGCCTGAAACCCTCAAGGGGGTTATTGTTATTCCCTTTCCCGGGACCCCAAAAAATTGGGGGAGGTTCAAAAATGACCCTTTTCCCAACAGTATGGGGCCTGTAACCCTCAGTGGGTATTTTATTTAGCCTTTGGCGGGCACCAAAAATTGGGAGCCTCCCTGTAAGACTGATGGGCCTTTAACCCCAAAATGGGTGTATTTTTAGTACCTTTGGCAGGGCAGCCAAAAATTTGGGGAGGTTCAACAATGACCCATGCATTCAAAATGTAGTGGGCCTTAACCCTCAAGGGGGTTTTATTTAGTAGCCTTTGGGCCAGGGCACCAAAAAAATTGGGGGGTTCAACAATGACCCATCATCAGACATGAAAAGGGGGCCTTAAACCCCCAAAATGGGTGATTTTATTTGGCCTTTTTGGCCAGGGACCAAAAATTGGGGGGTTCAACAATCCCCATGCATTAGACATGTGTAGGGTGTAACCCTCAAGGGGGTGATTTAGTAGCCTTTTCCAGGGCAGCCAAAATTGGGGAGGTTCAAATGCCCGCTAAAACATGGGGGGGCCTGTCCCCCAAGTGGGTGTTTAGTTAGCCTTTGGCCAGGCCCCAAAAAATTTGGGGAGGTTCCGCCCCGGGATAAGAGTGAGGGCCTTAACCCAAGGGGGTGTTTTTAGTAAGCCGGGGCAGGCACCCAAAAAAGGGGAGGTTTTGCCCGGAAGCTGAGGGGGGCCTTTTAAAAAAGGGGTGATTGTGAAAAGCCCTTTGGCAGGCAGAAAAAAAATTGGGAGGCAACAATGCCCCATGCTTACAAAATGTAGTAGGCCGTAACCCCAATGGGTTTTTTAGAGCCTTTTGGCCGGGGCAGCCAAAAATTGGGGGGTTTTAAACAAGGACCCTCTTCAACTTTTGGTAGGGCCAACCCCCTCAAGGGGGGTATTTAGTATGCCTTTGGGCCCAGGGGAAAAAAATTGGATTTCAACAATGACCCATGTTCAACATTTATTAGGCCTGTAACCCTCAAGGGGGTTTTTTTAAAATTTGGGCCTTTGGCCAGGCAGCCAAAAATTGGGGGGTCCTTTGCCCGGGATAAGACGTGAAGGGGCCTTTTAAAAGGGGTGTATTTATAGCCTTTGCAGGGCACCAAAAAATTGGGAGTCCCTTTGCCCCGGGGATAAAACTGAGGGGGCCGTAAAGTGGGGTATTTTGTTGCCTTTGCAGGGCACCCAAAAATTGGGGGGTCCTTTTGCCCTGTTTAGCTGAAGAGGGCCTGTAAAAGGGTGTATTTAGTATGCCCTTTGGCAGGGCACCAAAAAAATTGGGGGGTTAACAAAACCCATCAAAGCCCAGTAGTAGGCTTAACCCTCAAGGGGGTTGATTTTAGGGGCCCCCGGGCCAGGGCACCCAAAAATTGGGGGGTTCAACATGCCCCCATGCTTTCAACATGTGTAGGGCCTTAACCCTAAAGGGGGGTGTATTTAGTACCCCTTTGGGCCGGGGCACCAAAAAATTGGGAGTTCAACAAAAAACCCATGCTTCAGACATGTTAGGGCCTGTAACCCTAAAAGTGGGTGTATTTAGTAGGGCCCTTTTTGGGGCCGGGGCACCAAAAATTGGGGAGGTTCAACAATGCCCCCATTTTCAGACATTAGTAGGGCCTGAAACCCCTAAAGGGGGGGGTTATTTAGTTTTTCCCCTTTGGCCAGGGCAGCCAAAAATTGGGAGGTTAAAACAATGACCCATCTTTAGACTGTGGGGGGCCCTGAACCCCTCAAGGGGGTGTATTTTGTAGGCCTTGGGCCCCGGGAGAAAAAAATTGGGAAATGTCTCCTTTAGGGTCCCGGGGGTTTAGAAAAGTTTTGCGGGGACCCGGGCCGAAAAACCAAAAAGGGGGAAAATGGGTTGTTTTTTAGCCCTTGGCAGGGCCCCAAAAATTTGGGGAAAGGCCAAACCCTCCTACGTTTCCTGTCCCTGGGGTTTTTTTTGGGGGAAGAAAAAGGGGAGGCACTGCCCCGTTAACAAGAAACCCCTTGGGGTGAATTGTGTATGCCTTTGGAAAAGGGGAACCAAAAAATTTGGGGAGGTTAAAACATTCCCCAATGTTTTAAACATGTAGTGGGGGCCCTGAACCCCCAAGTGGTTATTTATACCTTTTTGGCGGGACCAAAAAAATTGGAGGTCCCTCCCATGATAACTGAGAGGGGGAAACCCCAAGTGGTTATTGTGTTTTTGCCTTTTGCCGGGACCAAAAATTGGGGGGTTCAAAATGACCCATTTTCAACATGTGTGGGGCCTGTAACCCTCAATGGGGTATTTTAATACCCCCTTTGGCAGGGCAGCCAAAAATTGGAGGCCCCTTTGCCCGGATTAGACTGGGAGGGGCCTTTAAACAAGTGGGTGTATTGTAATGCCCCTTTGGGCAGGGCACCAAAAATTTGGGGATCCCTTTGCCCTATAAGACTGGGAAGGGCCTGAAACAAAATGGGTGATTTTATAGCCCTTTGGCAGGCCCCAAAATTGGGGGGGGTTCCTGCCCTGAAAAGACTTTTAAGGGCCTGTAACCCTAAATGGGTGTTTTTTTACCGGGCTTTGGCCCGGGAGCCAAAAATTGGGGGGTTCAACAAGCCCCCTGCTTAAACATGTAGTAGGGCCTGAACCCCTCAAGGGGTGTATTTTAGATTCCCTTTTTGGCCAGGGAGAAAAAATTGGGAGGTTCAAAAATGCCCCCGACAGACTGTGTAGGCCGAAACCCTCAAGGGGGTTATTTAGTAAGGGCCTTTTGGCCAGGGACCCAAAAAAATTGGGGATTCCCATAAACCCTGAAACGAAAAATGTGTAGGGTGTTAAACCTAAAGGGGGTTTTAGTTTGGCCCTTTGGCCAGGAGCCAAAAATTGGGATGGTTCAAAAAATGACCCTTTTTGCCCAAAGATAGGGCTGTAACCCCAAGGGGGTGTATTGTAGTAGCCCTTTGCCGGGGCAGCCAAAAATTGGGGGTTCAACAATGACCCATATAAAACAGTAGGGGGCCGTAACCCTAAAGTGGGTATTTTAGCCAGGCCTTTGCCAGGGCACCCAAAAAATTGGGGGAAGGTTCAACAGACCCATGCTTCAACATGTATTAGGCCTTAACCCAAAGGGGGGGATTTTTGCCCTTGGGGCCAGGCAGAAAAAAAAAATTGGGGGGTTTCAAAAGCCCCAAACATCAGACATTAAAGGGCCTGTAACCCTCAAGTGGTGTATTTAATCCCCCTTTGGCCAGGGCACCAAAAAATTTGGGGGGTTCAACAATGACCCTTTTATTCAGCAGTTAGGCCTGAAACCCCTAAAAGGGGGGTTATTTTAGTTTGCCTTTGGCCAGGGGCACAAAAATTGGGGGGTTCAACAATGACCCATGCATACAGACATTGTAGGGCCTGAAACCCCTAAAGTGGGTGTATTTTAGCCTGGGCCTTTGCCGGGGCCCCAAAAATTTGGGGGAGGTTCAAAATGCCCATGCATTCAACATTATAGGGCCTGTAACCCAAAAGTGGGTTTTGATTTGTATTCCCCTTTTTTCCCAGGAGCCAAAAATGGAGGTTTAACAATACCCATCTTTCAACAGAGTGGGGGCCTGTAACCCTCAAGTGGGGTTTATTTTATTGGGCCCTTTGGCCAGGGCACCAAAAATTGGAGTTCCTTTGCCTGCTAAAGACAGAAGGGCCGTAACCCCCAAGTGGGTTATTTTAGTAGGCCTTTGGCCCGGGGCAGCCAAAAAATTGGGAGGTTTCAAAAATGACCCATGCTTTCAGACATGATAGGGCCCTGAAACCCCTCAAGGGGGTTATTTTAGTAGCCTTTGGCCAGGGCAGCCAAAAATTGGGATTCAAAAATACCCAGCCAAACTGTAGTGGGGCCTGTAACCCCAAGTGGGTGTATTTTAGTGGCCTTTTGCCGGGGCCACCCAAAAATTGGGAGGTTCAACAATGACCCATCATCAGCATTAGTGGGCCTGTACCCCAAGGGGGTTTTTTTTTTTTTTTCCCCCTTGCCAGGCAGCCAAAAAGGGGAGGTTCAAAATGACCCATGCTTTAACAGTAGTAGGGCCTTAACCCCCAAAGTGGGTGTATTTAGAAGCCTTTGGCCAGGGAAAAAAGGGCTTCATTGGGGGGGTTAAAAGGGGTTTTTTAACCCTTTGTCCAGCCAAAATGGGGGCCTCCCCTGTAAAACCCTAAAAGTGGGTGATTTTATTAGGCTTTGGCCAGGGCAACCAAAAATTGGGGAGGTTAAACAATGCCCCTGCATTCAGACTGTAGTTGGGGCCTGTAACCCCAAGTGGGTTTTGTAGTATTCCCTTTCCGGGAACCCAAAATTTTGGGAGGTTCAAATCCCCCAGAACAAAATTTAGAGGCCTTAACCCCGGGGTTATTGTTATTGTTTTTGCCAGGGACCAAAAATTGGAGGTTCAACAATGACCCGATAAACTGTAGTAGGCCTGAAACCCCTCAATGGGTTATTTATTTAGCCTTGGGGCCGGGGCGCCAAAAATTGAGGTTCCCCCTTTGCCCTGATAGACTGAGAGGGCCCTTAAAAAAAGGGGGTGATTGTATTTTGCCCTTTGGTCAGGGCAGCCAAAAATTGGGGAGGTTCCCCAAAAAAGACCCAAAGCCTTACAAGGTTTATTTAGTTACCTTTTCATGGGAAAAATTTAGTTTTGCCCTTTGTAAGGCCCCCCCCAAAAAATTTTGGGAAAAAGGGGGTTTCAACAATGACCCATGCTTCAACATTTTTGTAGGGCCTGTAACCCTCAAGTGGGTGTATTGTATAGCCCTTTGGCCAGGGCAGCCAAAAATTGGGGAGGTTCAACAATGACCCATGCATCAGACATGAGTAGGGCCTGTAACCCTAAAATGGGTGTATTTTAGTATGCCCTTTGGCCGGGGCAGCCAAAAATTGGGAGGTTCACAATGACCCATGCATAGACTGAGTGGGCTGTAGAACCTCAAGTGGGTTATTTTAGCCTGGGCCCTTTTTGGCCGGGGCAGCCAAAAATTGGGAGGTCAACAATGACCCTGATAAGACATAGTAGGGCCTTTAACCTCAAGGGGGTGTATTGGTTATGCCCTTTGGCCAGGGCAGCCAAAAAATTGGGAGGTTCAACAATGACCCATGCTCAGACATGTAGTAGGCTTAACCCAAGGGGGTGTATTTAGTAGCCTTTGGCCAGGGCACCAAAAATTGGGAGGTTCAACAATGACCCATGCATACAGACATGTAGTAGGGCCTGTAACCCTCAAGTGGGTGTATTTTTAGTAGGCCCTTTGGCAGGGCAGCCAAAAATTGGGAGGTTCAACAATGCCCCCATGCTTCAGACATGTAGTGGGCCCTTTGTAACCCTCAAGTGGGTGTATTGTAGTATGCCTTTTGGCCAGGGCAGCCAAAAATTGGGAGGTTCCCAATGCCCATGATTCAGAAGTGGGAGGGCCTGTAACCCAAGTGGGTGTATTGTAGTATACCCCTTTTGGGCAGGGCAGCCAAAAATTGGGAGGTCAACAATGCCCCATGCATCAGACATGTAGTAGGGCCTTTAACCCTCAAGTGGGTGTATTTTAGTATGCCTTTGGCCAGGGCAGCCAAAAATTGGAGGTTCCTGCCCTGGTTTAGACTGAGAGGGCCTGTAACCCAAGCTGGGTGTATTGTAGTATAGCCCTTGGTCAGGGCAGCCAAAAATTGGGAGGTTCAACAATGACCCATGCTTTCAGACATGTAGTAGGGCCTGAAACCCTCAAGGGGGTTGTTTTTTAAAGTTTTGCCCTTTGGCCAGGGCAGCCAAAAATTGGGAGGTTCCACAATGACCCATGCATTCAGACTGTAGTAGGGCCTGTAACCCTCAAGTGGGTGTATTGTAGTTTTTGCCCTTTGGCCGGGCAGCCAAAAATTGGGAGGTTCAACAATGACCCATGATAAGACATTTAGTAGGGCCTGTTAACCCTCAAGTGGTGTATTTTAGTAGGCCCTTTGGCAGGGCAGCCAAAAATTTTGGGAGGTTCAACAATGACCCATGCATCAGACAGTAGTAGGGCCTGTAACCCTCAAGTGGGTTTATTTTACCCCTTTTTGGGCAGGGCAGCCAAAAATTGGGAGGTTCAAAATGACCCATGCATTCAGACATGTAGTAGGGCCTTTGTAACCCTCAAGTGGGTGTATTGTAGTATAGGCCTTTGGCCGGGGAGCCAAAAATTGGGAGGTTCCCTTTGCCCTGATAAGACTGAGGGGCCTGAAAACCCCAATGGGTGTATTTAGTATAGCCCTTTGGCAGGGCAGCCAAAAATTGGGGGGTTTCCCACTTGCCCGGGATAGGAATGTAGAGGGCCTGTTAACAAAACTGGGTGAATTGTAGTAGCCTTTGGCCAGGGCAGCCAAAAATTGGGAGGTTCAACAATGACCCATGCATTCAGACATGAGTAGGGCCTGTAACCCTAAAGGGGGTGTATTTAGTAGGCCTTTGGCCAGGGAGCCAAAAATTGGGGGTTCAACAATGACCCATGCATTCAGACATGTAGTAGGGCCTTGTAACCTCAAGTGGGTGTATTGTAGTATTGCCTTTGGCCAGGGAGCCAAAAATTGGGAGGTTCAACAATGACCCAGGGATACAGACATGTAGTAGGGCCTGTAACCCTCAAGTGGGTTATTTTATAGGCCTTTGCCGGGGCACCCAAAAATTTTGGGAGGTTCCTTTCCCCCTGATGAGACTGAGGAGGGCCTGAAAACTAAGTGGGTGTATTGTAGTATCCCCTTTGCCAGGGCAGCCAAAAATTGGGAGGTTCCTTTGCCCTGATAAGACTGGGGAGGGCCTGTAACAAGTGGGTTTATTTTAGTGGGCCCTTTGGCCAGGGCACCCAAAAATTTTGGAGGCTCCTGCCCTTTGGGGGCTGAGGGGGCCCTGTAACCCCTCAAGGGGTTATTTAGTACCCCTTTTCCAGGGCCCCCAAAAAATTGGGGGTTCAACAATGACCCTGCATCGCTTTATTGGGCCGAAACCCCAAAGTGGGTGTATTTATTTCCCCTTTGGCCCAGGGCACAAAAATTGGGGGGGTTCAACAAGACCATGCTTCAAAAATGTGTAGGGCCTGTAACCCTCAAGGGGGTGTATTTTAGGGGCTTTGGCCAGGGACCCAAAAAATTGGGAGGTTCAAAAAATGCCCCATAAATCGGCATGTAGTAGGGCCTGAACCCTCAAGTGGGTGTTTTTAGTTGGCTTTGGCCCAGGGACCCAAAATTGGGAGGTTCAAAAAATTGCCCATGCTTTTAGCATTTTTTGGGCCCTTTGAAACCCCAAGGGGGTGTATTTTGTTTGTTTTTGGGCCGGGGCAGCCAAAAATTGGGAGGTTCAACAATGACCCATCATCAGAATGTTGGGGGTTGTACCCTCAAGGGGGGTGTTTTTTTAGCCTGGGCCCTTTGGCCGGGGCACCAAAAAATTGGGGAGGTTCAACAATGACCCATGATACAGACTGTTAGGGCCTGAAACCCCCAAGTGGGTGTTTTTACCCTTGGGGCCTTTGGCCAGGGCACCCAAAAAAATTGGGAGGTTCAAAAGCCCATGCATCAGACATGTAGTGGGCCCTGAAACCCCAAAGTGGGGTATTTAGTAGCCTTTGGGCCGGGGCACCCAAAAAAATTGGGGGAGGTTAACAATGCCCCATGCTTTCAACATGTGAAAGGGCCTTTGTAACCTCAATGGGTGTATTTTAGTAGGGCCTTTCCCGGGCACCAAAAAGGGGGAGGTTCAACAATGCCCCATGCTTTCAAATGTAGTGGGGCCTGTAACCCCTAAAGTGGGTGATTTTATAGCCTTTGGCCGGGGGCACCCAAAAAATTTGGGAGGTTCAAATACCCTGCATTCAGACATGTGGGGCCTGTAACCCCAAGGGGGTGTATTGTGTATCCCCCTTTTGGGCCGGGGACCCAAAAAATTGGGAGGTTCCCTGCCCATAAACGGGCGAGGGGCCTGAAAAACCCAAGGGGGGATTTAGTAGCCCTTTGGCAGGGCACCCAAAAATTGGGGAGGTTCCTGCCCTGATAACTGAGAGGGCCTTTCCCCCAAAATGGGTGATTTTATTGCCCTTTGGCCAGGGCACCAAAAATTGGGAGGTTAAAACAATGCCCAGCCGACATGAGTAGGGCCTGAAACCCCTCAATGGGTGTTTTTTTAGGCCTTTGGGCCGGGGCACCCAAAAATTGGGGAGGTTCAACAATACCCATGCATTGACATGTAGTAGGGCCTGAAACCCCAAGTGGGTTTTTAGTAGCTTTGGCCAGGGAGCCAAAAAAGGGGAGGTTAACAATGACCCATGATCAGAATGTAGTAGGGCCTGTAACCTCAAGTGGGTGTTTTTTAGTACCTTTCCAGGGACCCAAAAAAAGGGGGAGGTTCAAAAAATGACCCATGCATTCAGACATGTGTGGGGCCTTAACCCTAAATGGGTGTATTTTAGTAGCCTTTCCCGGGGCAAAATTGGGGGGGTTCAACAATGACCCATGCTAAGATTTTATAGGGCCCCTTTGTACCTCAAGTGGGTGTTTTTACCTTAGGCCTTTGGCCCGGGGCAGCAAAAATTGGGGGGGTTTTAAAAACAAGACCCATGCATTCGACATGTGTAGGGCCGTAACCCTATGGGTGATTGTAGTTTTGCCCTTTTCCGGGGCACCCCAAAAATTTGGGAGGTTCTAATGCCCCCAGACAGAGTAGGGGCCTGTCCCCCCAAGTGGGTGTTTTTATAGGCCCTTTGGAGGACCCCAAATTTTTGGGGGAACTCCCTTTTGCTAAAGACTGAGGGGGCCTTTTAACCCCAAGGGGTTTATTTATATCCCCTTTGGCAGGGCACCCCAAAAATTTGGAGGTTCCTGCCCTGATAAGACTGAAGGGCCTTTTAAAAGTGGGTGTATTTAGTTACCCCTTTGGCGGGCAGCCAAAAATTGGGAGGTTCAAAATGCCCCATGCTTTCAAAATGTATGGGGCCTTTTTAACCCCTCAAGTGGGTATTTATTATCCCCCTTTGGGGGGCACCAAAAATTGGGGGTTCAAAATGACCCTGCTTTCAGACATGTAGGGGGCCCTGTAACCCTCAATGGGTTTTTTAGTTAGCCTTTTGGGCAGGGAGCCAAAATTGGGGGTTCCGCCCTGTTTAAGATTTAGAGGGCGTAACCCAAGTGGGTGTATTTGTATGCCCTTTGGAGGGCAGCCAAAAATTGGGGAGGCCCTTTGCCGGGGTAAGACGTCGGGGGGCCTTTTAAAATGGGTGTATTTAGTTAGCCCTTTGGGGGGCAGCCAAAAATTGGAGGTTCCTTTGCCCCTGATCAGACTGAGAGGGCCTTTTAAGTGGGTGTTTTTTTAGAACCCTTTTTGGCCAGGGCACCCAAAAAAATTGGGGGGTCCGCCCTGATTTAGCTGAGGGGGCCCTTTAACCCCAAGGGGTGTTGAGTTTTGCCCTTTGGCCGGGACCCAAAAAATTGGGGGGTTCAACAATGACCCATGATCAGACAGTAGTAGGGCGAACCCCTCAAGGGGGTTTTTTTTAGGCCTTTGGCCAGGGCAGCCAAAAATTGGGGGTTCCTGCCCTGTTGACTGAGAGGGTTTTAAAAAAAGGGGGTGTATTTTTAAAAGCCTTGGGCGGGGCACCCAAAAAAATTGGGAGGTCCCTTTGCCCGGGATAAGACTAGGGGGCCCTGTTAAAAGTGGGTGTATTTTTAGAAACCCCTTTGGCAGGGCAGCCAAAAATTGGGGGTCCTGCCCCTGATAAGACATGGGGGAGGGTTTTAACCCCCTCAAGGGGGTTTTGATTTTAGTTTCCCCTTTGGCCCGGGGCACCCAAAAAATTTGGGGAGGTTCAACAATGCCCATGGTTTCAAAATGTGTGGGCCTGTAACCTAAAGGGGTGTATTTTGAGTTTTCCAGGGACCCAAAAAAATTGGGAGGTTCAACAATGCCCATGTTTCACATGTAGTGGGGCTGTAACCCTCGGGGGTGTATTTTATACCCTTTGGCCAGGGCAGCCAAAAAGGGGGGTTCAAAATACCCAGCTTAAGAATGTGTAGGGCCTGAAACCCCTCAAGTGGGGTATTTTCCCCTTTTGGCCAGGGCAGCCAAAAATTGGGAGGTTCAAAAAATGCCCCATCTTTCAGACATGTGTGGGCTGAAACCCCTCAAGTGGGGATTTAGTACCCCTTTTTGGCCCAGGGCACCCAAAAATTGGGGGGTTCAAAAATGCCCCATAATTCAGCTTTAGTGGGGCCTGTAACCCTCAAGTGGGTGTATTTAGTAGGCCTTTTGGCCAGGGCAGCCAAAAATTGGGAGGTTCAAAAATGACCCAAAAACAGCATGTAGTGGGGCCCGAAACCCCCAAAGTGGGTGTATTTTGCCTAGGCCTTTGGCCAGGGCACCCCAAAAATTGGGAGGTTCAACAATGCCCCCTGCATTCAGACATGTAGTAGGGCCTTAACCTCAAGTGGGGTATTGTGTATTGCCCTTTGGCCCAGGGGCACCAAAAAGGGGGAGGTTCAAAAAAATTTGACCCATGAAATACAGACATGTATAGGGCCTGTAACCCTCAAGTGGGGTTTTTTACTGGCCTTTGGCCAGGGCAGCCAAAAAATTGGGAGGTAACAATCCCCCCTGCTTTTAGACATGTAGTGGGGCCCTGAAACCCCTAAAGTGGGTGTTTTTGTAGTTTCCCTTTTTCCAGGCAGCCAAAAATTTGGGGGTTCAAAATGCCCGATCAGAATGAGAGGGCCTGTAATAAAAGGGGTGTATTTAGTTACCCCTTTGGCCAGGGCCGCCAAAAAAGGGGAGGTTAAAACCTGCCCTGATAAGCTGAGAGGGCCTGTAACCCAATGGTGTTTTGTGTATCCCCTTTGGCGGGGCAAAAAAATTGGGGTTCTTTTGCCCGGGAGGGAGATGAAGGGGGGCCCTGAAAAACCCAATGGTGTATTTTTAAATAGCCCTTTGGCAGGGGAAAAAATTGGGGGGTTCCTTTGCCCGTAAAAAAGGTAGAGGGCCTGTAACAAGTGGGTTTTTTTTAGAAGCCTTTGGGGGGGAGCCAAAAAATTGGGAGGTTCAACAAGACCCTTTCTTCAGCAGTATAGGGCCTGTAACCTAAAGGGGGTGTTTTTTGTAGCCTTTGGCCAGGGGCCCCAAAAAATGGGGGGGGGTTTCAACAATGACCCATGTTCAATGTAGTAGGGCCTGTAACCCTAAAAGTGGGTTATTTAATGCCCTTTGGCGGGGAGAAAAAATTTGGGGGAGGTCCTTTCCCCGGGGATAAGAACTGAGGGGGCCTGTAAAAGGGGGTTTGTATTTAGTTGGGCCTTGGCAGGGCACCCAAAAAAAATTTGGGAGGCCCCCTTTGCCCGGTTTGACGTGAGGGGGGGCCTTTTAAAAGGGGGGTTTGTATTGTAGAAAGCCCTTTGGCAGGGCACCCAAAAATTTGGGGAGGTTCCCTTTGCCGGGATAGCTGAAGGGGGCCTTAAAAGGGGGGTTTTTTTGTTACCCTTTGGCAGGGCAGCCAAAAATTGGGAGGTTCAACAATGCCCCATGCATAAGACATGTAGGGGGGCTGTAACCCCTCAAGTGGGTGTATTTAGACCCCCTTGAAAGGGCAGCCAAAAATTTGGGGGAGGTTCAACAATGACCATGTTTCAACATGAGTGGGGTTTTAACCCCTAAGTGGGTGTTTTTTTGATCCCCTTTTGGCGGGGAAAGCCAAAAAATTGGGATTCCTGCCCTTTTTGGGAATTTGGGGGCCTTTTAAAATGGGTGATTTTATAGGCCTTTGGGCGGCACCAAAAATTTGGGGATTTTCAAAAATGCCCCATGATTCAGACTGAGTGGGGCCCTTAACCCTCAAGGGGTGTATTTAGTAGGGCCCCTTTGGGGGGGACCCAAAAAAATTTGGGAGGTTCCTGCCCTGTTAAGATGGGAGGGCCTGTAACCTAAGGGGGTTTTTTTTTAAATTAGCCTTTGGCGGGGCAGCCAAAATTGGGAGGTTCAACAATGACCCATGATTAAAAAATGTAGTAGGGCCTGAAACCCCTCAAGTGGGTGTATTTTGTAGGCCTTTGCCAGGGACCCAAAAATTGGGAGGTTGACCCTAAACAAACTGGGGGGAAAAAGGGGGGGGGGTTTTGGGTGGGGGGGGGGGGGGGGGCCCCTGTTTTCAGCAGTAGTAGGGCCTGAAACCCCTAAAGTGGGGTATTTTATGGGCCTTTGGCCAGGGCACCCAAAAATTTGGGGGAGGTCCTGCCCAGGGATTCGAAGGGGGCCCCCTGTAACCCCAAGGGGGTGTATGTAGTTTTCCCCCTTTGGGCAGGGCGCCAAAAAATTTGGGAGGTTCAACAAGACCCACATACAACATTAGGGGGGCCCTGTAACCCTCAAGTGGGTGTTTTTAGCTGGGGCCTTTGCCGGGCAGCCAAAATTGGGGGGTTCAACAATGACCCTGCTTTCAGAC
Source organism: Allobates femoralis (assembly GCA_033576535.1). Lineage (NCBI taxonomy): Eukaryota > Metazoa > Chordata > Amphibia > Anura > Aromobatidae > Allobates > Allobates femoralis. Next base: position 13,506 of record JARQOC010001864.1, on the reverse strand, counting down.
ATGAGTAGGGTGTAACCCAAAAGGGGGTGATTTAGTAGCCTTTGGCCGGGGCAGCCAAAAATTGGGAGGTTCAAAATGACCCATGCATTAACATGTGTGGGCCTTAAACCCTCAAGGGGGTGTATTTTTTTTCCCCCCTTTGGGCCCAGGGCACCCAAAAATTGGAGGTTCCTGCCCTGAAAAGACTGAGAGGGCCTGTAAAAAGGGGGTGTATTTTATAGCCTTTGGCCAGGGCAGCCAAAAATTGGGATTTCCCTGCCCTGTTTAGGCTGAGAGGGCTGTAACCTAATGGTGATTGTAGTATGCCCTTTCCGGGGCAGCCAAAAATTTTGGGAAGGTTAAACAATGCCAGATACAGAATGAGGGGGGGTTTAAACCCCAAGTGGGTGATTTAGAAGCCCTTTGGCCAGGGCAGCCAAAAATTTGGGGGGTTCAACAATGACCCATGCTTTCAGACATGTAGTAGGGTGTAACCCCAAGTGGGGTATTGTAGTACCTTTTGGCCAGGGACCCAAAAAAAGGAGGTTCCCCTGCCGGTAGACTGGGGGGGCCCTGTAAAAAGGGTTATTTTTAACCCCTTTGGGCCAGGGCCAAAAATTTGGGATTTTTCCCTGCCCCTGAAAAAATGAGGGGGCCCCTGAAAAAGGGGGGTTATTTTAGTTTAGCCCTTTGGCAGGGGAGCCAAAAATTGGGAGGTCCCTGCCCTATTAGAAGTAGAGGTTGTAACCCCAAGTGGGTGTATTTAGAAAGCCCCTTTGGCGGGGCACCAAAAATTGGGAGGTCCTTTGCCCGGGGAAAGATGAAGGGGGCCTTAACCCTCAAGTGGGGGTTTTTTTAGTTACCCCTTTGGGCGGGCAGAAAAAAAAATTGGGAGGTTCAAAAATGACCCATTTCAAAATGTAGTAGGGCCAAACCCCTAAGTGGGTGTTTTTAGTTCCCCCTTTTGGGCCAGGCAGCCAAAAATTGGGGGTTCAACAAGACCCATTTTAACTGTAGTGGGGCCCGAAACCCTAAGTGGGTGTTTTTTTAGTTTGCCCTTTGGCCGGGCACCCCAAAAAATTGGGGGGGTCCTGCCTGATTAGAATGTAAGGGGGGCCTGTAACCCCTCAGGGGGTGATTTTTAGTTTCCCTTTGGGAGGGCCAAAAATTGGGAGGTTCCTGCCCATTTTAGAAGTAGAGGGCCCTGAAAATGGGTGTATTTAGTTTTCCCCTTTTTGGCAGGGCACCCAAAAAATTTGGGGAGGTTCCTGCCCTGATAAGACTGGGAGGGCTGTAAAAAGGGGTGTATTTTAGTAGGCCTTTGGCCGGGGCAGCCAAAAATTGGGAGGTTTCTGCCCTGTTTAGACTGGGGTGGGCCCTGTAACCCCATTTGTTTTGTTACCTTTTGCCAGGGCCCAAAAATTGGGGGGTTCAACAATGCCATCTCAGACAGTAGGGGGGGAAACCCCTCAAGTGGGTGTATTTTAGCCTGGGGCTTTGGCCCAGGCACCAAAAAATTTGGGAGGTTCAACATGACCATGCATTCAACATGAAGTGGGGCCCTGTAACCCTAAAGTGGGTGTTTTTGCTACCTTTGGGCCCAGGAAGCAAAAATTGGGAGGTTCAACAATGACCCATGCTTTCGCATGTGGGGGGCCTGTAACCCTCAAGGGGTTATTTAGTAGCCTTTGGCAGGCACCCAAAAATTGGGGGGTTCCCCTGCCAGTCGCAGAGGGGGCCTGTCCCCCAAAAGGGGTGTATTTTGGGCCCTTGGCCAGGGGCACCCAAAAAATTTGGGGAGGTTCAACAAGCCCATGCTTTCAGAATGTAGTGGGGCCTTAACCCCAAGGGGGTGATTTAGTAGCCTTTGGCCAGGGCAGAAAAAATTGGGGGGTTTCAAAATGCCCCCATGCTTTAGACAGTAGTGGGGCCCTGTAACCCTCAAGGGGGTGATTATTTGGCCTTTTGGGCCGGGGAGCCAAAAAAATTGGGAGGTTCAATGCCCTGTTTAGACTTTAAAGTGGGGGTCCCCCCAATGGGTTATTTGTTTGCTTTTCCGGGCAGCCAAAAATTGGGAGGTCCCGCCGGGATAATCAGGGAGGGCCCCTTTAAAAAGAATGGGGTGTTTTTAGTTACCCCTTTGGAGGGCCCCAAAAATTGGGGGGTTAAACAATGCCCATGCATCGACTGTAGTAGGGCCTGTACCCTCAAGGGGGTGTATTTGTTTTTTTTGGCCGGGGAGCCAAAATTGGGGGTTTCCTTTCCCATGTTTAGCTGAGGGGGCCGTAAAAGTGGGTGTATTGTGTTTTGCCTTTGGCCGGGACCAAAAAATTGGGGGTTCAACAAGACCCATGTTCAGAATGTAGTGGGGCCGAAACCCCTTTTAAGGGGGTTTAAATTTTTATGGGCCTTTGGCCGGGCAGCCAAAAATTGGGGGGGTTCTGCCCTGTAAGACGAGGGGGCCTGTAACCCAAGGGGGTGTATTTAGTATCCCCTTTTGGCGGGGCACCCAAAAATTTGGGGGGTTCCGGGGCCCTGTAAATTTTAGGGGCCCTTCAAGTGGTGAAATTTTAGTCCCCCTTTGGGGGCGGGGCACCCAAAATTTTGGGAGGTTCCTTTGCCGGGATAAGGGCAGGAGGGCCTGTTAAATGGGTGTATTTAGTAGGGCCTTTTTGCCAGGGCACCAAAAAATTGGGGTCCCTCCCCCGGGGTTAGACTGAGGGGGCCTTGAAAATGGGGATTTAGTACCCCTTTGGGCCAGGGCAGCCAAAAATTGGGAGGTTCAAATGCCCCATGATAAGACAGTGTAGGGCCTGAAACCCCTAAGTGGGTGTTTTAGAAACCCCTTTGGGCCAGGGAGAAAAAAATTGGGGAGGTTAAAACAATGCCCCATCATACAGACATGTTGGGGTTTTGTAACCCCAAGTGGGTGTATTTTAGTACCCCTTTGGCCAGGGCACCCAAAATTGGAGGTTCCTGCCCTGATAAAATGAGGGCGTAAAATGGGTTTTTTTTTTTTCCCAAAAAATTTTTTTAAATTATACCAAAAAAGGGGGGTATTTTACCCCTTTTTGGCCGGGCGCCAAAAAATTGGGAGGTTCAACAATGCCCCAGGGCATCCAGCATGTATTGGGTTTTAACCTCAAGTGGGTGTATTTTATAGGCCTTTGGCAGGGCACCAAAAATTGGGAGGTTCCAATGACCCTGTTCAAAAATGTGTGGGCCTGTAACCCCAAAAGGGGTGTATTTTGTTTTGCCCTTTGGCCAGGGGACCCAAAAAAATTGGGGAGGTTAAACCAATGACCTGCTTAAAAATTGTGGGGCCCTGTAACCCTCAGTGGGTTATTTTACTGGGCCCTTTGGCGGGGCACCCAAAAAATTGGGAGGTTCTGCCCTGATAAAAATGAGGGGGCCTGTCCCCCAAGTGGGGTGTATTTTTCCCCTTTTTTGGGCCGGGGGACCCAAAAAATTGGGAGGTTAAAACAATGACCTGCTTTCAGCATGAGTGGGGGCCTGTAACCCTAAAGTGGGTTTTTAGTAGCCCTTTTGCCAGGGCAGCCAAAAGGGGGAGGTTCAACAATGCCCCACCAACAGACTTTAGTGGGGCCGAAACCCCTAAAGTGGTGTATTTTGTACCCTTTTGGGCCCAGGGAAAAAAAATTTTGGGAGGTTCAACAATGCCCCATGCATCAGACAGTAAGGGCCTGTAACCTCAAGTGGTTATTTTATGGCCTTTTTGGCCAGGGCACCCAAAAATTTGGGAGGTTCTTTGCCCTGATAGATGAAGGGGGGCCCCTTTAACCCCAAGTGGGTGTATTGTAGTACCCCCTTTGGCCAGGGCACCCAAAAAAATTGGGAGGTTCAAAAAAGCCCCATGCTTTCAGACATGAGTGGGGCCCTTGTCCCCCAAAGGGGGTGTATTTTACCTGGGCCCCTTTGGGCCCGGGGGCAAAAAAAAAATTGGGGGTTCAACAATGACCCATGCATCAGACTTTAGTGGGGCCTGAAAACCTAAAGTGGGGTATTTAGTAGCCTTTTCCGGGGCACCCAAAAATTTGGGGAGGTTCACAAGGCCCAAAACAAAATTTTAAGGGCCTTAAAACCCAAAGGGGTGTATTTAGTATCCTTGGCGGGGCACCCAAAAAATTGGGGGTTCAACAATGACCCATGCTACAGCATGTAGAGGGCCTGAACCTAAAGTGGGTGTATTTTATTTGGGCCTTGGCCAGGGAGAAAAAAATTGGGAGGTTCCTGCCCGGATAACTGAGGGGGCCCTGAAAAGTGGGGTATTGTAGTTTTCCTTTTCCGGGCAGAAAAAAATTGGGGAGGTTTAAACAATGCCCAGTACAAAATGAAGGCCCCGTAACCCCAAGGGGGTATTTTTAGTTAGCCTTTTGCAGGACCAAAAAATTGGAGGTTTAACAATGACCATTTTTCAGAATGTAGTGGGGCCCTGTAACCCTAAAGTGGGTGTATTTTGTATCCCCCTTTGGCGGGGCACCCAAAAAAAATTTTGGGGGGCCCTGCCCTGTTTGGGTGAGAGGGCCTGTAAAAGTGGGTGTATTTAGTATGCCCTTTGGCGGGCAGCCAAAAATTGGGATTTTAAAAAGACCCCGCTTCAATTGTAGTAGGGCCTGAAACCCTAAGTGGGTTTTTTTAGTTAGCCTTTGGCGGGGCAGCCAAAAATTGGGGGTTCAACAATGACCCATGCTTCAAAATTAGTAGGCCTGTAACCCTCAAGTGGGGATTTTTATTTTCCTTTTTGGTCAGGGCAGCCAAAAATTGGGAGGTTCAAAATGACCCTGCATACAGACATGTAGTAGGGCTTGTAACCTTTAAGTGGGTGTATTGTATTTATAGCCCTTAGGTCAGGGCAGCCAAAAATTGTGAGGCTCCTCTTTGTCCCTGGATGGAGACGTGCAGGAGGGCCTGTTAAAAAAGAACTGGGTTTTATTGTAGTATACCCTTTGGTCACGGCACCCAAAAAAATTGGGAGGTTCAACAATGACCCATGCACTCAGACATGTAGTAGGGCATTTAACCCTCAAGTGGGTGTATTTTAGTATGGCCCCTTTTGGTCAGGGCAGCCAAAAATTGGGAGGTTCAACAATGACCCATGCTTACAGAGTTGTAGTAGGGCCTGTAACCCTCAAGCGGGTGTTATTTTAGTATGCCCTTTGGTCGGGGCAGCCAAAAATTGGGGGGGTTCAACAATGACCATGCTACAGAGTTGTAGTAGGGCCTGTAACCCTCAAGTGGGTGTATTTTAGACTAGGCCTTTGGCCGGGCAGCCAAAAATTGGGAGGTTCAACAATGACCCATGCATACAACATGTAGTAGGGCCTGTAACCCTCAAGTGGGTGTATTTTAGCTAGGCCTTTGGCCAGGGCAGCCAAAAATTGGGAGGGTTCAACAATGACCCATGCATTCAGCATGAAGTAGGGCCTGTAACCCTCAAGGGGGTGTATTGTAGTATTGCCCTTTGGCCAGGGCAGCCAAAAATTGGGAGGTTCAACAATGACCCATGCTACAGACATTTGTAGGGCCGTAACCCTCAAGTGGGTGTATTTTAGCCTAGGCCTTTGGCCAGGGCAGCCAAAAATTGGGAGGTTCAACAATGACCCATCATACAGACATGTAGTAGGGCCTGTAACCCTCAAGGGGGTGTATTTTAGCCTAGGCCTTTGGGCCAGGGCAGCCAAAAAATGGGAGGTTCAACAATGACCCATGCATTCAAAACATGTAGTAGGGCCTTAACCATCAAGTGGGTGTTTTTGTGGGTATTGCCCTTTTGGGCCAGGGGCAGCCAAAAATTGGGAGGTTCAACAATGACCATGCATACAGACATGTAGTGGGCCTGTAACCCTCAAGGGGTGTATTTTATCCTAGGGCCTTTGGCCGGGCAGCCAAAAATTGGGAGGTTCAAAAATTTCCCATGCATCACATGGAGCCCGAACCCTCAATGGGTGTATTGTAGTTTGCCCTTTTACGGGACCAAAAATTTAAATTCCCCAAAATGAATTTTTCGGTGGGTTGTTAAACAAAATTGGGAAATTTTTTGGGGGGGGGGGGGGGGGGGGGGGGGGGGGGGGGGGGGGGGGGGGGGGGGGGGGGGGGGGGGGGGGGGGGGGGGGGGGGGGGGGGGGGGGGGGGGGGGGGGGGGGGGGGGGGGGGGGGGGGGGGGGGGGGGGGGGGGGGGGGGGGGGGGGGGGGGGGGGGGGGGGGGGGGGGGGGGGGGGGGGGGGGGGGGGGGGGGGGGGGGGGGGGGGGGGGGGGGGGGGGGGGGGGCCCCCCCCCCCCCCCCCCCCCCCCCCCCCCCCCCCCCCCCCCCCCCCCCCCCCCCCCCCCCCCCCCCCCCCCCCCCCCCCCCCCCCCCCCCCCCCCCCCCCCCCCCCCCCCCCCCCCCCCCCCCCCCCCCCCCCCCCCCCCCCCCCCCCCCCCCCCCAATGATTAACAGCTTTGTAGGGGCTTAAACCCCCAAAGTGGGTGTATTTTGGGCCCCTTTGGTCGGGGCACCCAAAAAATTGGGGGGTTCAACAATGACCCATGTTTTCAGAATTGTAGTAGGGCCTGTAACCCTCAAGGGGTGTTTTTTAGTTGGGCCTTTTGGCCGGGGCAGCCAAAAAAAATTGGGGGTTCAACAAGACCCATCCCTCAAAATTGAGTGGGGTTTAACCCTCAAGTGGGTTATTTTGTAGCCTTGGCAGGGCACCCAAAAAAATTGGGGAGGTTCAAAAAATGCCCATGCTTCAGATTTGATGGGGCCGTAACCCCCTCAAGGGGTGTATTTTATTACCCCTTTGGGGCCAGGGCACCCAAAAAATTGGGAGGTTCAACAATGACCCATGCTTCAGATTGAAGTGGGCCGTAACCCCAAGGGGGGTGTTTTTTTGTACCCTTTTGGGCCCGGGGCACCCCAAAAATTGGGAGGTTCAAAAATCCCCATGCTTACAGACATTAGTGGGGCCCGAAACCCTAAAGGGGGTGTATTTGTACCCCTTTTCCCCAGGGCAGCCAAAAATTGGGGGTTAAAAACAATGCCCATGCATACAGACATGTAGTAGGGCCTGTAACCCTCAAGGGGTGTATTTTATCCAAGGCCTTTGGCCGGGGCAGCCAAAAAATTGGGGGGGTTTCAACAAGGGACCCTGCTTTTTTTTTAACATATGTGGGGGCCTGTAACCCTCAAGGGGGTGTATTGTAGTATTCCCCCTTTTACCAGGGGCACCCCAAAAATTTGGGGAAAGGTTCACCAATCCCCCCGGGATAAAAGAGGATGCGGAGGGCCCGGGTAAACAAAACTGGGTTATTGTAGAAATACCCCTTTTGGTGGGGCACCAAAAATTTGGGGGGTTCAACAATGCCCAGCATACAACATTTTTGTGGGGGCCTTAACCCCAGGGGGTGTATTGTAGTTTACCCCTTAGGTGGGGGCAGCCAAAAATTGTGGGGCTCCTCTTTTGTCCCGGGTTGGAGACGGGGAGGAGGGCCTTTTTAAAAAACTGGTGTATTGTATTATACCCCTTTGGTCGGGGCACCCAAAAAATTTTGGGGGAGGAAAAAACAATTCCCCATGCTTACAAGTTGTATTTGGGCCTGAAACCCCCTCAAGTGGGAAAAATTTTAGTTATACCCCTTTTGGGTCAGGTCAGCCAAAAAAAATTGGGGAAAGGGTTCAAAAAGCCCCATGCTTACAGACATGTAGAAAGGGAAAAAACCCCTAAAGGGGGTGAATTTTAGTATAGCCCTTGGTAGGGCACCAAAAATTTGGGGGGGTTCAACAATAAACCCATGCTTACAGAGTTGTATTTGGGGTTTTCCTGTAACCCTCAAGGGGGTGTTTTTTTTAGTATACCCCTTTTGCGGGGGCAAAAAAAAGGGGGAGGCTCCTTTTTGTCCCGGAACGACGTGAAGGGGGGCCTTTTAAAAACTGGGGGGTATTGTGTTACCCTTTTTGTCGGGGCACCCAAAAAATTTGGGAGGTTTCCTTTTTTGCCCTGGATTGGGGCTTTGCAGGAGGGCCTTTTAAAAAAACAGGGTGTATTTTGTATGGGCCCTTTGGGGTAAAGGGCAGCCAAAAATGGAAGGGGGTTTAAACAATGAACCCATGCATACAGCATTTAGGGGGGGCGGGTAACCCTAAAGGGGGTTTTTATTTTTTTTAAAAAAAAAAAAGGGGGCCCTTTGGTCGGGGAAAGCCAAAAATTGGGGTTCAAAAAATAAACCCATGCATAAGACATGTATTTGGGTTTGGGTAACCCTCAAGGGGGTTTTAAATTGTAGAATAGCCCTTATGGTCGGGCACCCAAAAAATTGGGAGGCCCCTTTGCCCCCGGGATGGAGACGTGCGAGGGCCTGTTAAGAAAAAACTGGGTGTATTTGTAAGCCCTTTGGGTCACGGCAGCCAAAAATTGGGGGGTTTCAACAATGCCCCATGCATCAACATTAGTAGGGCATTTAACCCCAAGTGGGTGTTTTTTTATTGGGCCCCTTTGGTCGGGGCACCCAAAAATTTGGGAGGTTCAAAAATGCCCAAATGCTTACGATTTATAGGGCCTGAAACCCTCAAGGGGTGTATTTTAGTATACCCCTTTGGTCAGGGCACCCAAAAAATTGGGGGTTAAACAATCCCCATGCTTACAGATTTGTAGTAGGCCTTAACCCTCAGGGGGTGTTTTTTAGCCTAGGCCTTTGGCCGGGGCACCCCAAAAATTGGGAGGTTTAAACAAGCCCCATGCATACAGACATTTTGGGGGGCCCTTAAACCTAAAGGGGGTGTTTTTACCTGGGCCCTTTGGCAGGGACCCAAAAAATTGGGGGTTAAACAATGCCCCATGATTAAACATGAAGTGGGGCCTTTGAAAACCCCAAGTGGGGTTTTGTATATTGCCCTTTGGCCGGGGCAGCCAAAAATTGGGGGGTTTCAACAAGCCCCATGATACAGACATTTAGTAGGGCCTGAAACCCCTCAAGTGGGTTTTTTTTAGCCTGGGCCCTTGTGGCCAGGGCACCAAAAAATTTGGGGAGGTTCAACAAGGGACCCATGCATACAGACATTAGTGGGCCGGTAAACCCCAAGGGGGTTTGTTTTTTTAAAACCCTGGGCCCTTTTGGCCAGGGCAGCAAAATTGGGAGGTTCAAAAAGGGGCCCCATGCATTAAAAACATTTTGTGGGGCCCTTTAAAACCCATAATGGGTGTTTTGGTATTTTGCCCTTTTGGGCCAGGCACCCAAAAAAAGGGAAATTTTCAAAAAATGCCCCAAAGCATACGGGAAAAGTGAAAGGGCCTGTAACCCTCAAGTGGGTGAAATTTTTATCCTGGGCCCTTTGGGCCCGGGGGCAGCCAAAAAATTGGGAGGTTCAACAATGCCCCCATGCTTCAGACATTTTATTTGGGGCCTGAAACCCCCAAAAGTGGGTGATTGTGTACCCCCTTTTTACGGGGGTGCCAAAAATTGGGAGGTTCCCCAAATTTGGGCCCCAGGATACAAAATTGAAAGGAGGGGGCCCTGTAAACAAGAACTGGGTGTTTTGTAGTAAAAACCCTTTTTGGTCAGGGCACCCAAAAAAAATTGGGAGGTTCAACAATGACCCTTTGGCTTACAACATTTTGGGTAGGGCCTGAAAACCCTAAAGTGGGTGTATTGTAGTATACCCTTGGGTCGGGGCACCAAAAAATTTGAGGTTTTCCCTTTTTTGCCCCGGGAGGGAAAGACGTGCGGGGGGCCCCCTTTTTAAAAGAACTGGGTGTATTGTATTTTCCCTTTTTGGGTGGGGGAAACCCAAAAATTGGGAGGTTCAACAATAACCCATGTTTTACAGAGTTGTAGTGGGGCCCCTTAAAACCCTCAAGGGGGGTAAATTTTATAAACCCTTTGGTGGGGTCAAAAAAAAATTTGGGGGGGTTCAACAATGACCCATCTTACAAAACGGGAAAGTGGGGCCTGTAACCCTCAAGTGGGGGGGTTTTTTAGTTTTCCCCTTTTGGGTCAGGGCACCCAAAAAAATTGGGGGGTTTAAACAATGACCCATGCTTACAGATTGAAAGTAGGGCCTGAAACCCCTCAATTTGGGTGTTTTTTTAGTTTTGGCCCTTTGGTCAGGGCACCAAAAAAATTGGGGGGTTAAAACAATGCCCCAATGTTTTACAGTTGGTAGGGGGCCTGTAACCCTCATGGGGTGAATTTTAGTAAAACCCCTTTGGTCAGGGCACCAAAAAAATTGGGGAGGGTTCAAAAATGCCCCATGCTTACGGGATTTTTAGTGGGGCCTGAAACCCCCAAGTGGGTTATTTTAGTTTTACCCTTTTGGTCACGAAAACCAAAAAAAATTGGGGGGGCCCCCTTTTTTGCCCTGGAAGGATTTCAGGGGGGCCTTTAACCCTCAAGTGGGTGAAATTTAGAATGCCCTTTGGCCCAGGGTGGACAAAAATTGGGGGGGCCCCTCTTTGTCCCTGGATAGAGACGTGAGGGGGGGGCCCTGTTAAAACGGGGTGTATTTTTTATACCCCTTTGGGGGCAGGGCACCAAAAAATTGGGGAGGCTCCTTTTTGTCCCGGGGAAAAGGGGAAAAGCGGGGGGCCTTTTTAAAACTGGGTGTATTGTATATCCCCCTTTTTGTCGGGGCACCCAAAAAATTGGGGGGGCCCTCCTTTTTTGCCCCCTTTTGGAGACGTGCAGGGGGGCCTTTTTAAGAAGAACAGGGTGTATTGTAGTATACCCCCTTTGGGTCGGGGCAACCCAAAAAATTTGGGGAGGGTTTAAAACAATAAACCCATCCCAATACAACATGTGGGTAGGGGCTGAAACCCCTTCCAATTTGGGTTATTTTTAGAAAGGGGCCCTTTTGGGTTCAGGGCACCAAAATTCGGGGTTAAAACAATGACCCATGATACAGACATGTAGTAGGGCCCTTTTAACCCAAGTGGGTGTATTTTAGCCTAGGCCTTTGGCCAGGCAGCCAAAAATGGGAGGTTCAACAATGACCCATGCATCAGACATGTAGTAGGGCTTAACCCTCAAGTGGGTGTATTTTAGTATAGCCCTTGGCAGGGCAGCCAAAAATTGGGGGGTTTTAAACAATGACCATGCTTACAGAATGTAGTAGGGCCTGTGTAACCCTCAAGGGGTGTATTTTAGTATACCCCTTTGGGTCAGGGCACCAAAATTGGGGAGGTTCAACAATGACCATGCTTACAGATTGTAGTGGGGCCCTTAACCCTCAAGTGGGTGTATTTTAGCTAGGCCTTTTGGCCAGGGCAGCCTAAAAATTGGGAGGTTCAACAATGACCCATCTTACAGACATGTAGTAGGGCCTGAAACCCCTCAAGTGGGTGTATTGTAGTATTGCCTTTTGGGCCAGGGCAGCCAAAAATTGGGGTTCAACAATGACCCATCATACAGACATGTAGTAGGGCCTGTAACCCTCAAGTGGGTGTATTTTAGCCTAGGCCTTTGGCCGGGGCAGCCAAAAATTGGGAGGTTCAACAATGACCCATGCATTCAGACATGTAGTAGGCCTGTAACCCTAAAGGGTGGGTGTATTGTAGTATTGCCCTTTGGCCAGGGCAGCCAAAAATTGGGAGGTTCATAAGACAGTGATGACGAGAGTTAAAATGCTGGATGCCGAAGCTGGGCAAATTTCCCGAGATACTCCTGTCTAGGCGAGTGGCCCAATGTATATGGGAGACACGAGATATTTTTATAAAATGACTGCTGGCTGCCTGGATAACCCTAAATGTAAAAAGTGTGTAATTGTTGTGAATGACTTGGCATCACCAGGGGAAGATGGAAAGCATTTTTCAAAAGTCACCTGTGAACATTTGCCAGAGCCAATTTTACGGAGTGTCAGAAAACCTTCCAAAATACACCAAAATGAAATTTAGGGGGAAATTTTAAAGGCACATACCCAATAGTGAGATACAGCTGGTGTATGTACTTTTGTGATTACAATAAATTTAGTGAAAACATTGTGCGACACCCCATAATTGACAGGAGACGTACATAAAGCCCTGTCTTACAAATAAAGTGCCCTTTTGAGGAATGGGTCTATTTTAGTATCTTCCTTGCAAGGGCAGTAAAAAAATGGGAGTTCACCAATGCCCCTGGATACAGAGATGCGGGATGGCCTGTAAACAAGAATGGGTGTATTGTAGTTTTAGCCCTTTGGTCAGGGCAGCCAAAAATTGGAGCTCCTCTTTTTTCCTGGATGGAGACTGCAGGAGGCCTGTTAAAGAACTGGGTGTATGTATTTATAGCCCTTTGGTCAGGGCACCCAAAAAAAGGGAGGTTCAAAATGACCATGCATACAGACATGTAGTAGGGCCTGTAACCTCAAGTGGGTGTATTGTAGTATAGCCCTTTGTCAGGGCAGCCAAAAATTGTGAGGCTCCCTCTTTGTCCCGGGTATGGAGACGTGCAGGAGGGCCTGTTAAGAAGAACGGGTGTATTGTAGTGTTACCCCTTTGGTCAGGGCAGCCAAAAATTGGGGGGTTTTCAACAATGACCCATGCATACAGACATGTAGTAGGGGCTGTAACCCTCAAGTGGGTGCATTTGTAGAGAGCCCTTTGGTCAGGGCAGCCAAAAATTGGGAGGTTCAACAATGACCCATGCATACAGACATGTAGTAGGGCCTGTAACCCTCAAGTGGGTGTATTGTAGTATAGCCCTTAGGTCAGGGCAGCCAAAAAATTGTGAGGCTCCTCTTTGTCCCTGGATGGAGACGTGCAGGAGGGCCTGTTAAGAAGAACTGGGTGTATTGTAGTATAGCCCTTTGGTCAGGGCAGCCAAAAATTGGGAGGTTCAACAATGACCCATGCATACAGACATGTAGTAGGGCTTGTAACCCTCAAGTGGGTGTATTGTAGTAGAGCCCTTTGGTCAGGGCAGCAAAAATTGGGAGGTTCAAAAATGACCCATGCTTACAGACATGTAGTAGAGGCCTGTAACCCTCAAGTGGGTGTATTGTAGTATAGCCCTTGTAGGTCAGGCAGTCAAAAATTTGGTGAGTGGCTCCTCGTTTGTCCCTGGGATTGGAGAGACGTGCAGGAGGGCCTGTTAAGAAGAACTGGGTGTATTGTAGTATAGCCCTTTGGTCAGGGCAGCCAAAAATTGGGAGGTTCAACAATGACCCATGCATACAGACATGTAGTAGGGCCTGTAACCCTCAAGTGGGTGTATTGTAGTATAGCCCTTAGGTCAGGGCAGCCAAAAATTGTGAGGCTCCTCTTTTCCTGGATGGAGACGTGCGGTAGGGGACATGTTAATGACCCATGCTACAGACTGTAGTGGGGGCCTGTAACCCTCAAGTGGGTTATTTTAGTAGCCCTTTGGCAGGCACCAAAAATTGGGGGGTTCAACAATCCCCCTGCTAAAACAGTATAGGGCTTCCCCTAAGGGGGTTATTTTAAAAACCCCTTGGGCGGGGGCAGCCAAAAATTGGAGGTCCTTTGCCCTAAGACTGAGGGGGGCCTTAAAAAAAAGGGGTTATTGTTAAAATGCCCTTTGCGGGGCACCAAAATTGGG
>JARQOC010001863.1:5000-33707 GCA_033576535.1 Allobates femoralis | reverse complement strand
ACTTTATTATTTTACAAATCAGTCTATTCTGGTTAGCATACGCATTGAAGCCCGGTTGTCGGCTTTATCAATATAATACACTGTGATGTCATAGAGTAGATATAATACACAGTGATGTCACAGAGTAGATATAATACACTGTGATGTCACATAGTAGTATAATACAATGATGTCACAGAGTAGATATAATACACTGTGATGTCATAGAGTAGATATAATACACAGTGATGTCACATAGTAGATATAATACACAGTGATGTCACAGAGTAGATATAATACACAGTGATGTCATAGAGTAGATATAATACAATATGTCACAGATAATATAATACACAGATGTCACGATAGATATAATACACATGATGTCACAGAGTAGATATAATACAAGTGATGTCACAGAGTAATATAATACCATCAGTGATGTCACAGGTAGTAGATATAATACACAGTGATGTCACAGAGTAGATATATACATGTGATGTCAACAGAGTAGATATAATACAGTGATGTCACAGAGTAGATATAATACACAGTGATGTCACAGAGTAGATATAATACACAGTGAGTCACAGAGTAGATATAATACACATGATGTCACATAGTAGATATAATACCCAGTGATGTCACAGAGTAGATATAATACACTGTGATGTCACATAGTAGGTATAATACAATGATGTCACAGAGTAGATATAATACACAGTGATGTCATAGAATAGATATAATACACAGTGATGTCACGGAGTAGATATAATACACAGTGAAGTCACAGAGTAGATATAATACAATGATGTCACAGAGTAGATATAATACACTGTGATATCACAGAGTAGATATGATACACAGTGATGTCACAGAGTAGATATAACACAATGATGTCACAGAAAAGATATAATACACTGTGATGTCATAGAGTAGATATACCGTATATACTCGTGTATAAGCCGACCCGTGTATAAGCCGACCCCCCTACTTTTGCCCCAAAAATCTGGAAAAACCTATTGACTCGTGTATAAGCCGAGGGTGGACCCCAGCACAGGTATACAGACCCCAGCAGTGTGGTATACAGGCCTCCCCAGTGGTAGTATACAGCAGCCTGTAGTAACAGATTCCACAGTCCAGTGGTAGTATACAGATTCCCCAGCAGCCCCAGTGGTAGTATACAGATGCCCCAGCAGCCCCAGTGGTAGTATACAGGAGCCCCAGCAGCCCCAGTGGTAGTATACAGGAGCCCCAGCAGCCCCAGTGGTAGTATACAGGAGCCCCAGCAGCCCCAGTGGTAGTATACAGGAGCCCCAGCAGCCCCAGTGGTAGTATACAGGAGCCCCAGCAGCCCCAGTGGTAGTATACAGGAGCCCCAGCAGCCCCAGTGGTAGTATACAGGAGCCCCAGCAGCCCCAGTGGTAGTATACAGGAGCCCCAGCAGCCCCAGTGGTAGTATACAGGACCCCAGCAGCCCCAGTGGTAGTATACAGGCCCAGCAGCCCCAGTGGTAGTATACAGATTCCCCAGCAGCCCCAGTGGTATTTAGTACCAGCAGCCCCAGTGGTATACGAGCCCCAGTGTCCCCAGTGTAATACAGGAGCCCCAGCAGCCCCAGTGGTAGTATACAGGAGCCCCAGCAGCCCCAGTGGTAGTATACAGGAGCCCCAGTGGTAGTATACAGATTCCCCAGCAGCCCCAGTGGTAGTATACAGGAGCCCCAGCAGCCCCAGTGGTAGTATACAGGAGCCCCAGCAGCCCCAGTGGTAGTATACAGCAGCCCCAGTGGTATACAGCAGGCCCCCAGGGGTACATATAGCAGCCCCCAGGGGGTACCCAGCAGCCCCCTGGGGGTACCAACAGCCCCCTGGGGGTCCCCAGCAGGTACCCCAGCAGCCCCCAGGGGGTACCAACAGCCCCCTGGGGGTACCAACAGCCCCCAGGGGGTACCAACAGCCCCCTGGGGGCACCAATAGCCCCCAGGGGGTACCAACAGCCCCCTGGGGGTACCAACAGCCCCCAGGGGGTCCCCAGCAGGTGCCCCAGCAGCCCCCAGGGGGTACCCAGCAGCCCCCTGGGGGTCCCCAGCAGCCCCTGGGGGTACACAGCGGCCCTCGCCCCCCCTTGCAAGGGCCCCCCCCCCGCTTCTCTTACCATTCCAGACTTCTGATCCGCGCCGCTCCTCGCTCCTCCGCGCTGCTCCGTCCGTCTTCTACATCCGGGATCCCCGGCCGCGCGATGACGTCACATGCCTGCGACGGCCGGAGATCCGAGATGTAGAAGACGGACGGAGCAGCGAGGAGGAGCGAGGAGCGGCGCGGATCAGAAGTCCGGAATGGTAATATAACCATCGGGGGGGGGGGCCCTTACAAGGGGGGGCAGGTGCCAGCACTTGGGGGGGGGATTTAATTAGTTATGCACTGCTTTCCCCTGCCGGTGATAGACAGGGGAAAGCAGTGCATATTTAATGAGCGGCCCCACGCGACGGGGCCGCTCATACAGCAGCCTCCCCCCCCCCCGCCACCTGAAGCCTCCACAGCCCCCGGACACAGCCCGGACACAGCCCCCCCCGTATTGACTCGTGTATAAGCCGAGGGGAGACTTTTCAGCCCAAATTTTGGGCTGAAAAACTCGGCTTATACACGAGTATATACGGTAATACAGTAATGTCACAGAGTAGATATAATACACAGTCATGTCACAGAGTAGATATAATTCACAGTGATGCCACAGAGTAGATATAATACAATGATGTCACAGAGTAGATATAATACACAGTGATGTCTCAGAGTAGATATAATACACAGTGATGTCACAAAGTAGATATAATACAAAGTCAAGTCACAGAGTAGATATAATACACTGTGATGTCACATAGTAGATATAATACACTGTGATGTCACATAGTAGATATAATACACAGTGAATTCACAGAGTAGATATAATACAATGATGTCAGAGTAGATATAATACAATGATGTCACAGAGTAGATATAATACACAGTGATGTCACAGAGTAGATCTAATACACTGTGATGTCACAGAGTAGATATAATACAATGATGTCACAGAGTAGATCTAATACACTGTGATGTCACAGAGTAGATATAATACACAGTGAAGTCAAAGAGTAGATATAATACAATGATGTCACAGAGTAGATATAATACACTGTGATGTCATAGAGTAGATATAATACACAGTGATGTAACAGAGTAGATATAATACAATGATGTCACAGAGTAGATATAATACAGTGATGTCACAGAGTAGATATAATACCCAGTGATGTCACAGAGTAGATATAATACACTGTGATGTCACATAGTAGATATAATACACAGTGATGTCACAGAGTAGATATAATACAATGATGTCACAGAGTAGATATAATACACAGTGATGTCACAGAGTAGATATAATACACATGATATGTCACAGAGTAGATATAATACACACAGTGATGTACAAAGTAAATAATAATACACTGTGATGTCACAGAGTAGATATAATACACAGTGATGTCACAGAGTAGATATAATACACAGTGATTCACAGAGTAGATATAATACACAGTGATGTCAAAGAGTAGATATAATACACAGTGATGTCACACGAGTAGATATACATTACACATGATAGTCACAGAGTAGATATAAATACACAGTGATGTCACAGAGTAGATATAATACAAGTGATGTCACAGAGTAGATATAATACACTAGTGATGTCACAGAGTAGATATAATATCACAGTGATGTCACAGTAGTAGATATATAACACAGTGATGTCACAGAGTAGATATAATACACAGTGATGTCACAGAGTAGATATAATACACAGTGATGTCACAGAGTAGATATAATACACATGTGATGTCACAGATAGATATAATACACAGTGATGTCACAGAGTAGATATAATACACATGTGATGTCACAGAGTAGATATAATACACTGTGATGTCACAAGTAGATATAATACACTGTGATGTCACAGTAGTAGATATATAACAGTGATGTCACAGAGTAGATATAATACACGTGATGTCACAGAGTAGATATAATACACAGTGATGTCACAGAGTAGATATATAATACAATGAAATCACAGAGTAGATGATAATTAATACACAGTGATGTCACAGAGTAGATATAATACACATGATGTCACAAGTAGATATAATACACTGATGTCACAGAGTAGATATATAATACAGTGATGTCACAGAGTAGAATATAATACACAGTGAATTCACAGAGTAGATATAATACACTGTGATGTCACAAGTAGATGATAAATACACAAGTGATTCACTAGCAGAGTAATAATACACAGTGATGTCACAGAGTAGATATAATACACAGTGATATCACAGAGTTAAGATATAATACACATGTGATGTCACAGAGTAGATATAATACACAGTGATGTCACAGAGTAGATATAATACACATGTGATGTCACATAGTAGGTATAATACACATTGATGTCACAGAGTAGATATAATACACAGTGATGTCACAGAGTAGATATAATACACAGTGATGTCACAAGTAGATATAATACACAGTGATGTCACAGAAGTAGATATAATACCAGTGATGTCACAGAGTAAGATATAATACAAGTGATGTCACAGAGTAGATATAATATACACAGTGATTCCACAGAGTAGATAATAATACACAGTGATTCACAGAGTAGATATAATACACATGATGTCACAGAGTAGATATAATACACAGTGATGTCACAAGAGGAGATATAACACATGATGTCACAGAGTAGATATAATACACAGTGATGTCACAGAGTAGATATAATACAAGTATGTCACAGTAGAGATATAATACACAGTATGTCACATAGTAGATATAATACACAGTGATGTCACAGAGTAGATATAATACACAGTGATGTCACAGAGTAGATATAATACACAGTGATGTCACAGAGTAGATATAATACACAGTGATGTCACAGAGTAGATATAATACACAGTGATGTCACAGAGTAGATATAATACACAGTGATGTCACAGAGTAGATATAATACACGTGATGTCACAAGTAGATATAATACACAGTGATGTCACAGAGTAGATATAATACACATGATGTCACAGAGTAGATATAATACACAGATGTCCAGAGTAGATATAATACACAGTGATGTCCAAGTAGATATAATACACAGTGATGTCACAAGTAGATATAATACACGTATGTCACAGAGTAGATATAATACAATGATGTCACAGAGTAGATATAATACACAGTGATGTCACAGAGTAATATAATACACAGTGATCAAAGTAATATAATACACAGTGATGTCACAGAGTAGATATAATACACGGTGTCAAGAGTAGAATATCACAGTGAGTCAGAGTAGATATAATACACATGATGTCACAGAGTAATATAATACACAGTGATGTCACAGAGTAGATATAATACACAGTGATGTCACAGAGTAGATATAATACACATGTTGAGTCACAAGTAGATATAATACACAGTGATGTCACAGAGTAGATATAATACACAGTGATGTCACAAGTAGATATAATACAATGGATGTCACAAGTAGATATAATACACGTGATGTCAAGAGTAGATATAATACACAGTGATGTCACAGAGTAATAAATACACAGTGATGTCACAAGTAGATATAATACACAGTGATGTCACAGAGTAGATATAATACACATGTGATGTCACAAGTAGATATAATACACATGATGTCACAGATATAGATATAATACACAGTGATGTCACAGAGTAGATATAATACACAGTGATGTCACAGAAGTAGATATAATAAACTGATGTCACAGAGTAGATATAATACACAGTGATGTCAGTGAATCACGATGATCAGATATATAATACACAGTGATGTCACAGAGTAGTAGATATAATACACAGTGATGTCACAGAGTAGATATAATACACAGTGATGTCACAGAGTAGATATAATACACAGTGATGTCCAGAGTAGATAAATACACAGTGATGTCACAAGTAGATATAATACACAGTGATGTCACAGAGTAGATATAATACACAGTGATGTCACAGAGTAGATATAATACACTGTGATGTCACAAGTAGATATAATACACAGTGATGTCACAGAGTAGATATAATACACAGTGATGTCACAAGTAGATATAATACACAGTGATGTCCAAGAGTAGATATAATACACAGTGATGTCACAGAGTAGATATAATACACTGTGATGTCACAGAGTAGATATAATACACAGTGATGTCAAAGTAGATATAATACAAAGTGATGTCACAGAGTAGATATAATACACTGTGATGTCACATAGTAGATATAATACACTGTGATGTCACAGAGTAGATATAATAAACAGTGATTTCACAGAGTAGATATAATACACAGTGAAGTCACAGAGTAGATATAATACACAGTGATGTACAGAGTAGATATAATACACTGTGATGTCATAGAGTAGATATAATACCCAGTGATGTCACAGAGTAGATATAAATACACAGTGATGTCACAGAGTAGATATAATACACAGTGATGTCATATAGTAGATATAATACAATTATGTCATAGAGTAGATATAATACACAGTGATGTCACAGATTAGATATAATACACTGTGATGTCATAGAGTAGATATAATAACCAGTGATGTCACAGAGTAGATATAATACACAGTGATGTCACAGAGTAGATATAATACACAGTGATGTCACATAGTAGATATAATACACTGTAATGTCACATAGTAGATATAATACACTGTGATGTCACAGAGTAGATATAATACACAGTGAAGTCACATAGTAGATATAATACACAGTGATGTCACAGAGTAGATATAATACACAGTGATGTCACAGAGTAGATATAATACAATGATGTCACAGAGTAGATATAATACACAGTGATGTCACAAAGCAGATATAATACACAGTGATGTCACAGAGTAGATATAATACAATGATGTCACAGAGTAGATATAATACACAGTGATGTCACAGAGTAGATATAATACACAGTGAAGTCACAGAGTAGATATAATACAATGATGTCACAGAGTAGATATAATACACTGTGATGTCACAGAGTAGATATAATACACAGTGATGTCACAGAGTAGATCTAATACACTGTTATGTCACAGAGTAGATATAATACAATGATGTCACAGAGTAGATCTAATACACTGTGATGTCACAGAGTAGATATAATACACATTGAAGTCAAAGAGTAGATATACAGTGCCTACAAGTAGTATTCAACCCCCTGCAGATTTAGCTGGTTGACACATGCGGAATTACCGTATATACTCGCGTATAAGCCGAGTTTTTCAGCCCAAAATTTGGGCTGAAAAGTCCCCCCTCGGCTTATATGCGAGTATATAAAAAAAAAAAAAAAAAAATACAGCCGCAGCCCCGGAGGTATACAGGCCCCCCATCAAGTTCCATGGCCCCCCCCCACCTTGCGCGCAGCCTGTAAAGGAAAATCATACTTACCGGTGTCCAGTCGCGCCGTCCGCAGCTGCCGACATGACGATCCCGGGCTCCATTCAGCGTCTTCCGCATTTCCTGTAGTCGCGGGCAATGACGTCATTGCCCGCGCGCACAGGAAGTCGGAAGCCGGAAGACGCTGAATGGAGCCCGGGATCGTCATGTCGGCAGCTGCGGACGGCGCGACTGGACACCGGTAAGTATGATTTTCCTTTACAGGCTGCGCGCAAGGTGGGGGGGGCCCTGGAACTTGATGGGGGGCCTGTATACCTCCGGGGCTGCGGCTGTATACAGCCCTGGGGCTGCGGCTGTATACAGCCCTGGGGCGGCTGCTGCTGCTGTATATACAGCCCTGGGGCGGCTGCTGCTGCTGTATATACAGCCCTGGGGCGGCTGCTGCTGCTGTATATACAGCCCTGGGGCGGCTGCTGCTGCTGTATATACAGCCCTGGGGCGGCTGCTGCTGCTGTATATACAGCCCTGGGGCGGCTGCTGCTGCTGTATATACAGCCCTGGGCGGCTGCTGCTGCTGTATATACAGCCCTGGGGCTGCTGCTGCTGTATATACAGCCCTGGGGCTGCTGCTGCTGTATATACAGCCTGGGGCTGCTGCTGCTGTATATACCTCTGGGGCTGCATCTGGGGCTGCATCTGGGGCTGCATCTGGGGCTGTATATGGGGCTGCATATGGGGCTGCATATACCTCTGGGGCTGCATATACCTATGGGGCTGCATATACCTCTGGGGCTGCTGTATACTACCACTGGGGCTGCTGAGGTATATACCACTGGGGTGGCTGCTGCTGCTGTATATACCTCTGGGGCTGCATCTGGGGCTGCATCTGGGGCTGCATATACCTCTGGGGCTGCATATGGGGCTGCATATACCTCTGGAGCTGCATATACCTCTGGGGCTGTATATACCTCTGGGGCTGCTGTATACTACCACTGGGGCTGCTGCTGTATACTACCACTGGGGAGGCTGCTGTATACCTCACTGCTGGGGGTTGTATACCTGTGCTGGAGTCCACCCTCGGCTTATACGCGAGTCAATAAGTTTTCCCAGTTTTTGGGGGCAAAAGTAGGGGGGTCGGCTTATACACGGGTCGGCTTATACACGAGTATATACGGTAACTTGGCATTGTGACATTTGGACTGTAGATCAGCCTGGAAGTGGGAAATGCAGTGCCACAAAAAAAATTTTTGTTTTTGTTTTGTTTTGTTTTTTAAAGCGTTAAAAGTTAATTCAGAGGGTCATTTATTATTCAACCCCTCAAACCACCAGAATTCTGTTTGGTCCCCCTAAAGTATTAAGAAGTAGTTCAGGCATAAATAACAATGAGCTTCACATGTGTGGTTTAATTATCTCTTTTGCCAGCCTTTTCTGACTATTTAAGACCCTCCCCAAACTTGTGAACAGCACTCATACATGGTCAACATGGGAAAGACAAAGGAGCATTCCAAGGCCATCAGAGACAAGACTGGTTCAAGGTTCTATGGTCTGATGAGACCAAGATCGAGATCTTTGGTGCCAACCACACACGTGACGTTTGGAGACTGGATGGCACTGCATACGACCCCAAGAATACCATCCCTACAGTCAAGCATGGTGGTGGCAGCATCATGCTGTGGGGCTGTTTCTCAGCCAAGGGGCCTGGCCATCTGGTCCGCATCCATGGGAAGATGGATAGCACGGCCTACCTGGAGATTTTGGCCAAGAACCTCCGCTCCTCCATCAAGGATCTTAAGATGGGTCGTAATTTCATCTTCCAACAAGACAACGACCCAAAGCACACAGCCAAGAAAACCAAGGCCTGGTTCAAGAGGGAAAAAATCAAGGTGTTGGAGTGGCCTAGTCAGTCTCCTGACCTTAACCCAATTGAAAACTTGTGGAAGGAGCTCAAGATTAAAGTCCACATGAGACACCCAAAGAACCTAGATAACTTGGAGAAGATCTGCATGGAAGAGTGGGCCAACATAACTCCAGAGACCTGTGCCGGCCTGTTCAGGTCTTATAAAAGACGATTATTAGCTGTAATTGCAAACAAGGGTTATTCCACAAAATATTAAACATAGGGGTTGAATAATAATTGACCCACACTTTTATGTTTAAAATTTATTAAAATTCAACTGAGCAACATAACTTTTTGGTTTGTAAGATTTATGCTTCTGTTAATAAATCCTACTCTCGTTTGCAGTTTGAAGGCTCTAACTTATTGGCATCTTATCAAACCACCTAAATCTGCAGGGGGTTGAATACTACTTGTAGGCACTGTATATATACACATACACGTGTATACATATCTATATGCACAGAAATACATTACTATTGTGTCCAAGTTGTGCTCCTGGAACAAACTAATTATATATATTTACGATATGGAAGCCGTGACCGGCAATTTTGCCACAGCATGTGCCAAACGACAGATAAGTTACCTCAGGGGAAATGGTGTATCAGTGTCCGCGCTGCTGAAATCCCAAGAAAACGATCCGGAAACCATATGTAGGTTGCATCAATCATCCATTTATTCCTTTTCCTACGCGTTTCAACACTGTCCTAGTGTCTTCCTCAGAATATCCCTGAGGAAGACACTAGGACAGTGTTGAAACGCGTAGGAAAAGGAATAAATGGATGATTGATGCAACCTACATATGGTTTCCGGATCGTTTTCTTGGGATTTCAGCAGCGCGGACACTGATACACCATTTCCCCTGAGGTAACTTCTGGATAATTCCCACGTGCATGTGGAAGGTGGAAGTCCTGCAGCAGCTGCATTTAATGCCAAATGCTTTTACACCAGTTGTGGGTCTCACAACTGTGCTAGGTGAGTGAATTCATACCCACCGCATACATTAGTGTCACTAGTGATAGGGCACTATTGCGCCTCTTGTTCCCCCCCCTATTTTTTTACTTTGAAACGACAGATAAGAGCTGCCAATCTGTTTTCTAAAAATGGCGAGGAAGCTGTTGGAGTGGACTTGAATGATATGCGGGCAGTCTTTAGCAACATGGAGAAATTAATGACACAACATATCAAAACTTGGTGGGACTCTACAACCCTAGATAAATATCTGGGCTATCAGATGATACCGAGAGGCTTGCGCCTAAAGAAGATTGCAACAACAAACTATGGCGAGGTCTTTACAGAAAGATGGCAAGCCATTCTCTCAGAGGCGTCTCAAAAACTAATGCAACTAATTATAGGAGAGGAGGCGGAAAGATTGAAAAATCTTGAAAGTTCCATTGGAGAGATGGAATCGTCCCTTACTAAATTCAATAAACATCCAGAATTTGAGACATTACAGCTACAACTACAACAAAAAGTGACAGATATGGAAGCTGCCATTACAGAAATTAAAAGAAAAAAATTTCTAAGAGACTGTAAAGACTATGAAGAGAAAACGTTATATGCATGGAAAACCGTTTCCCAACATAAACCACGTTCCATCCTGAGGAAACGAAATAGAAATAATTCTACAAGATCTGCTCGGGTCAGCTTTTCAACTCCCGAGCGAGAGGACATTTCCGTGCTATCTGTGGCAACTACTAGATCTGATGGTTCCTCTGTGGTCTCCATCCCTCCATATCGTCCGCCAAAAAACGGAGGAGGAGGGGGGGTAGGAGATGCCGCAAAAAAACAACCTTATCCTTTGAGAAACCGGAGGTAAAAAAGAACAATGATTTTTCTGTCATTAATCTGTCAACATGTATTATATCTGAGGCAGAAATTAATGTATTGAGAAAAGTTTTAAATTTCGTGCCTACTTATAGGGCTAAACTGTGGGATATACTAAAAGATGTAAATAAATTTATAAGAGCATTGACAGTAAAAAAACATTTCTATTCTGTTGATAATGTCTCCTCACAGGAAAATAATGTAACATCTAATTCATTCAATTCCATTCCCACTACTGAAACCATTCCATCTCATTTGGAGTTGAGGGAACAGGTGGCTTTGACTAACCTGCGAGAGCTGTCCTCTGAATGTTCAGATATGGCTGTTGGAGCTGATTTACATGGCAAAATTCCAAATCCATATTTTTATCCTATAAATTCACGAGTTACTGCCATGGATCAATTTCAACAAGCGATGGTGAATGAGATCATACATATTTTGGATTCCAATAATAATGAAAAAAATAACCTGAGCATCTTGGAGAGACTTGCTCTCAAACAATTGCAGAGCAATCCCTATATTGTGATACGAGCGTCAGACAAGGGGGGCTCTGTTGTAGTTCTAGACAGTGGATTATATCAACAAGAAATAATAAATATGCTGTCAGATTCTGCAACATACCTACCCTTGTCTGCCAACCCCACTGATAAAGTTATGGGAGATCTACAAAAATTACTTGGAGAAGGTATGGCATTAGGTGTAATTACACAGGAGCTGGCTGTCTATCTTCTGGTCACTAAACCTGTATGCCCTATCCTGCACGCATTCCCAAAAACACACAAGGGAGTTTTTCCACCTCCAATGCGTCCTATTGTAGCAGGGATAGGTAGCATAAATGAAAGATTATCACACTGGGTTGATGATAAGCAGCAATTGATTTTAAAGAGTGCGGTGGGTTTAATCCGTGATACAAAACACCTATTAGCAACAGTGAACAAAATCAAATGGAAGCAGGAATATAGTTGGGTGACACTTGATGTGGTCTCACTATATACCTGTATCCCACATACACGTGCAATAGAGGCTCTGGAATATTTCCTGGGTAATACTACAGCTTTTTCATCAGACCTATGTCAGTTTATCATAATGTGTGTTACACATCTACTTACTACCAACTTCTTTAGATTTGATGAAAAATACTATCTGCAATTACAGGGTTGTCCCATGGGAGTGGGATTTTCACCATCCCTCGCTAATATCTACATGATGTTTTGGGAATTAAAATTCATACATAATATGAACAACCCATATATAGATAGTATAAAATGGTGGGGAAGGTATTTGGACGACATAATAATTATCTGGTCGTCTAATGATAATATACCTCCCCCAACCTCAGAAATACTTAGTAATTTCATCAGATACATAAATAATAATAGGTATAACATCTCCTTTACATCAGACATTTGCAAGGAGTCTGTCTGTAAGGGGGCCGTCACACGGAACGATATCTTGCCCGATATCGTTTAAGCGATCTCCTTTTTGATCGCTTAAGCGATATCGGGCAAGATATCGTTGCATGTAATCAAGCGATTTACGATGGTAAATCGCTTGATTGTGACATCGCTGATCTGAGGTTCGGTTCTCAGATCTAGCGATGAACGATGCAACGATCTGCATCATCGTGGTGTATAACACCACGATGATCCATCTCCCAGCGACCGCGCCTATGCTGGGAGATGGTAACTATGGTACACGTCGGGTAACTAAGCGACGCGCAGCGCCTAGTTACCCGATGTGTACCATAGTAACGAGCGAGATCGCTGCTCCACATCGCTGGTGAGTCTGTCTGTGTGACATCTCACCAGCGATGTGAGCGATATTGTAAGCGATTGCGCGTGCACGTGATCGCTTACAATATCGCTAAAGATGTCGCAGCGTGTGACGGCCCCCTTATTTAGATGTGGAACTCACAGGAAATCCAGAGCTGGGAATCATTCACACTAAACTCTATAGAAAGCCAATCAGCGGCAATGCTGTTCTACATGCTGACAGCTGTCATCCACAGCAGTAGTCAGTAATCTCCCTGTAGGAGAGCTAATCAGAGCAAGGAGATTATGCTCAGAGGAAAGCTCCAACAATGAGGAAGCTACTAATGGTGGGTTTACACACACCAATCATTGTATGGGGGCCGTCACACGGAACGATATCTTGCCCGATATCGTTTAAGCGATCTCCTTTTTGATCGCTTAAGCGATATCGGGCAAGATATCGTTGCATGTAATCAAGCGATTTACGATGGTAAATCGCTTGATCGTGACATCGCTGATCTGAGGTTCGGTTCTCAGATCTAGCGATGAACGATGCAACGATCTGCATCATCGTGGTGTATAACACCACGATGATCCATCTCCCAGCGACCGCGCCTATGCTGGGAGATGGTAACTATGGTACACGTCGGGTAACTAAGCGACGCGCGGCGCCTAGTTACCCGATGTGTACCATAGTAACGAGTGAGATCGCTGCTCCACATCGCTGGTGAGTCTGTCTGTGTGACATCTCACCAGCGATGTGAGCGATATTGTAAGCGATTGCGCGTGCACGTGATCGCTTACAATATCGCTAGAGATATCTCACCGTGTGACGGCCGCCTATCCAATATCTGAACCAATCTCTGGTTGCAGTGAAATCATGGACAGATTGCTCCATGTTGTACACAGCCACAAAATGGAACTATGTGTCCATGATTTCACTGCAACCAGAGATCTGTTCAGATATTGGATACAATGATTGGTGTGTGTAAACCCACCATAACTGATAGGGGATATAAGCCGCACTGTCTGAACAGAGCCCTAAATAAAGTACAAAGCCGAACCAGACAAAATCTGCTAGAGGATAAAGTGGGTAATGAGAAAGGAAAAACTGAGGTTTTACTTACTTTTTCCACAAATTATAGCGGGGATTATAATAAAATTGTGCATGCATTAAAAAGAACTTTACCTATTTTAAACCAAGATCCTATCCTAGGTAAGATCAAAAAAGAAGGATACAGATGTGTTCCAAAAAAGGCTCTGAGTATCGGCAACATAATATCACCCTCAGAATTTAGAAGTAACATAAAACAACCAACATGGCTAAAAACAGTGGGTAAATATCGCTGTGGCGGAACAAGATGCAGTTTGTGCAGGCATATGGATGTAACTAAGGTGTTTATGAATAGGGTTACAAAACAGCAATATAGCATCCGTGCCTATATAAATTGCAATACAACCAATGTAGTATATATGGCATCATGCACAATATGTGCCAAGGACTACATTGGATGTACAACCAGACCAATGAAAAAAAGAATAGCAGAGCATATTGCATCTGCTACACCTGATTTGCGCGCCAGCCGCAGGGGAATGTCAAACCTTTCCAGACATTTTCTGGATGTACATTATGGAGATGTAAGTGGTCTAATAGTGAAAGGTATTGAAAGGGTGTCAAATCTAAGACGAGGTGGAGACAATGAGCACCGCGTATTGGAACACGAGGCTCAGTGGATACTCAGCCTCAATACACGACAACCTAATGGGTTAAATTTACGAACAGACCTATCATACTTTTACTAAAAAGGATAATAAAAATAAACCTTACTAAAATCCATATAACAACAGAAATTTAACTCCCATAAATAAACAAAGTATACGGGGATGCTGATAGAAGTGTACATGAGGAAAAAAAAAAAAAAAAAAATAGATTCATGTATATTTAACCTGTAGCCCAACACAAATGTAACTGTGTAACTAAAGCAGATTGGCTCCTATAACTAAATGAAAAAACAAAGTAGGAGGTCTTCAACCTACGTCATGAGTAGAATATGTTTCACAAGTGTGTAATTAATTATGTGTGTCTCAGAATGTTTAAAAAGGAAATTTTGTCATTGTGATTTTATGCTGCTGACAAAGGACTATGTCCGAAACATGTTCAGCGTCTTGCTGGAGCTGCGGTCCCATGATATGATCATTTTATTTGTGTGATGCACTAAAAAATAAAACACAAATATTGAAGAATTTGGTCCGGTGCCGGATTTTCCTTTTATCACTAACTACAAGGACTGTGGACGTCCATCCAGGCACCAGTCGGCTTCAAGGTATTCCAGTGAGAGCATATTCCCTACCCCTTCCCCTGCATTACAGAAATAAATATACATATACACAGATACACACACATTTTTATACACACATACATATACGTGTGTATGTATATATATATATATATGTATAAATACATAGCTGTATATACAGACATACATATCAATATACACACATTATTTATGTATATATGTGCATGTGTATATATACAGTTAGGGCCAGAAATATTTGAACAGTGACACAATTTTCGCGAGTTGGGCTCTGCATGCCACCACATTGGATTTGAAATGAAACCTCTACAACAGAATTCAAGTGCAGATTGTAACGTTTAATATGAAGGGTTGAACAAAAATATCTGATAGAAAATGTAGGAATTGTACACATTTCTTTACAAACACTCCACATTTTAAGAGGTCAAAAGTAATTGGACAAATAAACATAACCCAAACAAAATATTTTTATTTTCAATATTTTGTTGCGGATCCTTTGGTCTGGAACCCATGGACATCACCAAACGCTGGGTTTCCTCCTTCTTAATGCTTTGCCAGGCCTTTACAGCCGCAGCCTTCAGGTCTTGCTTGTTTGTGGGTCTTCCCGTCTTAAGTCTGGATTTCAGCAAGTGAAATGCATGCTCAATTGGGTTAAGATCTGGTGATTGACTTGGCCATTGCAGAATGTTCCACTTTTTTGCACTCATGAACTCCTGGGTAGCTTTGGCTGTATGCTTGGGGTCATTGTCCATCTGTACTATGAAGCGCCGTCCAATCCACTTTGCAGCATTTGGCTGAATCTGGGCTGAAAGTATATCCCGGTACACTTCAGAATTCATCCGGCTACTCTTGTCTGCTGTTATATCATCAATAAACACAAGTGACCAGTGCCATTGAAAGCCATGCATGTCCATGCCATCACGTTGCCTCCACCATGTTTTACAGAGGATGTGGTGTGCCTTGGATCATGTGCCGTTCCCTTTCTTCTCCAAACTTTTTTCTTCCTATCATTCTGGTACAGGTTGATCTTTGTCTCATCTGTCCATAGAATACTTTTCCAGAACTGAGCTGGCTTCTTGAGGTGTTTTTCTGCTAATTTAACTCTGGCCTGTCTATTTTTGGAATTGATGAATGGTTTGCAACTAGATGTGAACCCTTTGTATTTACTGTCATGGAGTCTTCTCTTTACTGTTGACTTAGAGACAGATACACCTACTTCACTGAGAGTGTTCTGGACTTCAGTTGATGTTAACGGGTTCTTCTTCACCAAATAAAGTATGCGGCGATCATCCACCACTGTTGTCATCCGTGGACGCCCAGGCCTTTTTACAGTTCGCAAGCTCACCAGTCAATTCCTTTTTTCTCAGAATGTGCCCAACTGTTGATTTTGCTACTCCAAGCATGTCTGCTATCTCTCTGATGGATTTTTTCTTTTTTTTCAGCCTCAGGATGTTCTGATTCACCTCAATTGAGAGTTCCTTTGACCGCATGTTGTCTGGTCACAGCAACAGCTTCCAAATGCAAAACCACACACCTGGAATCCACCCCTGACCTTTTAACTACTTCATTGATTACAGGTTAACGAGGGAGACGCCTTCAGAGTTAATTGCAGCCCTTAGAGTCCATTGTCCAATTACTTTTGGTCCCTTGAAAAAGAGGAGGCTATGCATTACAGAGCTATGATTCCTAAACCCTTTCTCCGATTTGGATGTGGAAACTCTCATATTGCAGCTGGGAGTGTGCACTTTCAGCCCACATTATATATATAATTGTATTTCTGAACATGTTTTTGTGAACAGCTAAAATAACAAAACTTGTGTCACTGTCCAAATATTTCTGGCCCTAACTGTATACTTGTGTGTGTATATATATGTATGTATATATATATAATATATATATATATATATATATATATATATTTTGTAGAGAGAGAGACTGAGGGTGAGAGGGTCTGTGAGTTTTGTGTAACGCTGGGACCTGGGTGACGCGGTAAACTTCACCTGAGGTCAGAGTTAATCCTCGTCACTCTACCTGACCTCAGGTGATCTACACTGATGTCACCCTGTTCACATCGGTAACAGAAAACTCACTCTATGTGGGTCACGCTGTGAAGTGGGAAGTTTCACATGAGGTCAGAGAAACACATTGCTTTATCCGACCTCAGGTGACACAGACCATGAACTCGCCCCCTTCACTGCACGAGCCTTCAAATATAATTTTTAAGGAATCTTCACTAACGGACGGACCTCTACCAGGATCCTGGATGGGTATGTGGGAGTAATAAAGATGGAGTCAAAATACGTGTTTGTGTTTTTTGTTGTGATAAAAAAATTTTTCTCGGTGTTGTGTCTTCTTTACTACTACATAGAGATTCATAATGGCCGTGTCTAACATTGGCGCAACATTATAAATCTCGGGCTTAGTGCCAGCTGCTAAAACAAAGGTGGCATTAACCCCTTATTACCCAGTCTGCCACCGCCACAGGGCAGCTGGAAGAGCTGGGTACAGCTCCAGAATATTGCGCTTCTATAAATGCGCAATTTTCTAGGGCGGCTGCGAGCTGCAATTCTCAGCGGGGGTGGCCCAGAACGCTTGGGCCTCCCTACGCTGGGGATTCCAGCCCTCAGCTGCCTAGTTGTACCTGGCTGGCAAAGAAAAATGCGGCGAAGCCCCACGCCGTTTTTTTTTCTTGTCAGCCAGGTACACCTAGGTAGTTGGGGGTGGATGGCAGCTCCTAGCTGCCTTGTTGTACCTGGCTGGCAAAGAAAAATGTGGCGAAGCCCCACGCTGTTTTTTTTCTTGCCAGCCAGGTAGACCTAGACAGCTGTGGGCTGCCATCCACCCCCTACTACCTAGGTGTACCTGGCTGGCATGAAAAAACGGCATCTGGCTTCACATTTTTCTTTGCCAGCCAGGTACAACTAGTCAGCTGGGGGTGGATGGCAGCTCCCAGCTGCCTAGTTGTACCTGGCTGGCAAAGAAAAATGCGGCGAAGCCCCATGCCGTTTTTTTTCTTGCCAGCCAGGTACACCTAGGTAGTTGGGGGTGAATGGCAGCTACCTAGTTGTACCTGGCTAGTAAAGGAAAAGCCACATGCCATTTTTTTCTTGCCAGCCACATACAACTAGTCAGCACCAGTTCACACTAGTCTGTGAGTGCTGTGCAGTTTTTTTCTTGTTATTTATCATATGGAGTTGCAGGCTCCTTGCTGCAATGTGCACCCTCATTAACCTACAGGTGATCGAGGGTCTAGATGGAGTCTGCCCACTGAGAAGTGGGGGGTGGACAAGGAGGATAGGGATATCAGAGTAGGACTCATCAGACCTGAAGTCACTTTGTCGCAGTTGATGAGCAAGCAGACATTGGCCAATGTTTGTACTAAGAACTTAAGAAATAAAAAATTAGAATTTTTGAGTTTTTTGAAAAAAACGTAAGTTTTTAAACTTTTTCCTCATATACATATAGCTTATAGCATTTGTACATCATTGGTAGTAGCTGTGTGCTGCAAGACTTTTTTTCAAATTATTTGACCCTGCGTCTTTGCTTGCACCAGTTCACACTAGTCTGTGAGTGCTGTGCAGTTTTTTCTTGTTATATATATACATACATATATATACACACACAAGTATATATATATACACATGCACATATATAGATAAATAATGTGTGTATATTGATATGTATGTCTGTATATACAGCTATGTATTTATACATATATATATATATACATACACACGTATATGTATGTGTGTATAAAAATGTGTGTGTATCTGTATATATATATATATATGTATTTCTGTGCATATAGATATGTATACACGTGTATGTGTATATATACATATCTATAGATACACAGATATTTATTACTATATACACACACCCTGCTGCTATTTCTTACGGCGGCTTACACTTCTCTCACTCCCCTAGACCTGGGAACAGACGTGGCGGTGGAGTCGGCCTCCTCCTGTCCCCACAATGTACTTTCCAGGTCATTCCTCCAGCCCCATCACTCTCATTCCCTTCTTTTGAGGTCCATACCATTAGGCTATTCCATCCCCTCCCCCTCAAAGTAGCAGTGGTATACCGCCCCCCAGGGTCACCCACCCAGTTCCTCGACCATTTCTCCGCTTGGCTCCCGCATTTCATGTCCTCAGATTTACCAACCCTTATTCTGGGAGACTTTAACATTCCCATAAACAGCCCCATCTCCCCATCTGCATCCCAGCTCCTATCTCTAACTACCTCTCTTGGCCTATCACAGCTCTCAACCTCTAAGACACACGAAAACGGTAACACCCTTGACCTTGTCTTTACCCGGCTCTGCTCATCCTCCCCCTTGGATAACTCAACTCTACTCTCTGACCACAACATTCTTTCCTTCTCACTCACTAACCCTCGGCCAACACAGCCCAAGCCTACCTATCACACATCCAGAAATCTACAGGCCATTAACCCTCAAGCACTCACAGACTCCCTCATCTCATCTCTGTCCCCAATCTCTTCAATCTCTTCTCCAGATCAGGCAGTAAATCACTACAATGACTCTCTCAGAAGCTCCCTGGACCAAGTAGCGCCCCTCACCCGCAGAACCTCCAAACAGAGAACAAAACAGCCCTGGCTCACATCACAAACCCGATTCCTCCAGCGATGCTCCAGGAGTGCTGAACGCCTATGGAGGAAAACTCGCTCACCAGGAGACTTTATCCACTATAAATTCATGCTCAAAACCTACAACTCTGCCCTTCACCTTGCCAAACAGACCTACTTCACCACCCTGGTCTCCTCACTATCCAACAATCCAAAAAAACTCTTTGACACCTTTCACTCTCTCCTCAGTCCTAAAGTGCAGGCCCCCATCACCGACCTCTCTGCTGATGACCTGGCTTCCTACTTCATGGATAAAATAGACAACATCCGCCAGGAAATCAGCTCTCAGCCTCCAAGCACTGCCACCCCCATTCTTCCTCACATCCCCTCCGGTTCACTCTCCACATTTGACCCAGTCACAGAAGAAGAAGTCTCCAGGCTCCTATCTTCCTCTCGTCCCACCACATGCACTACCGACCCCATTCCCTCACACCTGCTCCAGTCCCTCTCTCCAGTCGTCACCACTCATCTAACCAAAATCTTCAATCTCTCCCTCTCTTCTGGCATTTTCCCCTCCTCCTTCAAACACTCGATCATTACTCCATTATTAAAGAAAACCACTCTCGACCCAACCTGCACAAATAACTACAGACCAGTCTCCAATCTCCCCTTCATCTCTAAACTCTTGGAGCGCCTGGTCTATTCCCGCCTCACCCGTTACCTCTCTGCTCACTCTCTTCTAGATCCATTACAGTCTGGTTTCCGCCCCCTTCACTCCACAGAAACTGCCCTCATCAAAGTGACCAATGACCTTCTGACAGCAAAACGTAATGGTGACCACTCTCTGCTTATTCTCCTTGATCTCTCTGCAGCTTTTGACACTGTCGACCATCAGCTCCTACTCTCTATGCTGCACTCCATTGGCATAAAGGACACTGCTCTCTCCTGGCTCTCCTCCTATCTTTCTGACCGCTCTTTCAGTGTATCTTTTGCTGGCTCCACTTCCCCCCCTCTTCCCCTCACTATTGGGGTCCCTCAGGGTTCAGTCCTTGGCCCTCTCCTCTTCTCTCTCTACACGGCCCCGATTGGACAGACCATCAGCAGATTTGGCTTCCAGTACCATCTTTATGCTGATGACACTCAACTATACACTTCAGCCCCTGACCTTACCCCTGCGGTAGTAAAGAACACCAATGACTGTCTAGCTGCAGTTTCCAATATCATGTCCACTCTCTATTTGAAACTAAACCTTTCCAAAACTGAACTTCTTCTGCTCCCCCCATCCACTAACCTCCCTAAATCGGACATCTCTCTCTCGGTGTGCGGCACTACGATAACGCCTAGACAGCAGGCTCGCTGTCTGGGTGTTATAATTGACACCGATCTCTCCTTCTCCTCCCACACGCAATCTCTCGTCCGCTCCTGTCGCTTACACCTGAAGAATATCTCTAGAGTCCACCCCTTTCTCACCCTGGAAACAACAAAAACCCTCAACGTGGCCCTAATCCATTCCCGCCTTGACTATTGCAACTCTCTATTAAGCGGCCTCCCCCTCACCAGACTTTCTCCTCTCCAGTCCATCCTTAATGCAGCAGCCAGGATCACCCATCTGGCCAATCGTTACTCAGATGCCTCTGCTCTGTGCCAGTCATTGCACTGGCTGCCCGTATATTACAGGATCAAATTCAAATTGCTTGTTCTTTGGTAAATCAAATTTTTATTTTCAAGAATATAAAGACATACACGTGTCATAACATGTGGTTTACAACCATGAATAATAAACAAAAAGTTACTTGACAAGTAAAGCAGCGTGAAATCAGGCAAATGATTATATAGTACCACGTACCTCGCTTAGCAAGTAGAGAATAGATATACAGTGAACTGAAGAAAAAAAAACTTCTGTGTGTATTGATTCCTATAGACTGGCTTGGGTATATTTCTGGGTATAGACACTCTTGTGAATAGCAAGCCAAGCCTACTATAGTGTCCATTTATCTTCTGAATAATTACAGTAAAAAGAAGCATAACAACAATCCCAAACCATAGTAACTTGTATAAAAAGTGTGAACTAGTTAAAGAGGGGTGGAAAGAGGGGATAGAAAAGGTGACAATTAGGGTGGGAAGGGAAGGGGTACGGTCTTGAGTTGTATTGTTATTAAAAATATGTAGTTTAGGTCTAGGGCTACCTGTTGTAACTGGATCAACCGCCTAGGAATTTGGAGATTTGGGTCTATTCAGATAACCAGGAGCGCAT
Organism: Allobates femoralis; assembly: GCA_033576535.1. NCBI lineage: Eukaryota > Metazoa > Chordata > Amphibia > Anura > Aromobatidae > Allobates > Allobates femoralis. Next base: position 11,617 of record JARQOC010001863.1, on the reverse strand, counting down.
GTCTGCAGATTCCCTAAACATTATCCAAGAGGCCCATGTATTGCAGTGTCTTTCCATAGAGCCCACATCTAGGACCGAGAAGGTCATTAATTCTTCTAACCTGCAAATCCGGTTTATCTCTGCGATCAATTCCTGGCGCGTCGGAGTTATCGGACTCTTCCAATGTCTCGCGATCAGATGTCTTGCCGCCGTGAGACAATGCCTCAATATGCTTCTTTTGAATCTAGGCGATGGCATGTGCGAGCAGTTTAATAGGGCTACTTCCGGGGAAAGCAATTCTCCCTCCGGCTCGACCCTGCGATATAAGCCTTCTACCCCTTCCAAAAGGTCGCTATAAGTGGACAGCCCCACCAAACATGCATATAGGTTCCTTCCCCTCCGCATTCCCTCCAGCATAGAGGCGAAGCTGATGGGTATATTCTATTTAGGTCCACCGGGCACCTGTACCATCTTGCCATCACCCTGTAATTGCGGTCCTGAGCTTCCGCTGAGTGAGATGCTTTGCTAGAGTATACATATATCGTCTCCAACTCTTCAGGGCTGAAGGTCCTATCCAAGTCTTGTTCCCATCTGCGGACGAAAGAGGGGTCCCCTGTATATCTCTCGGGGGGTTAGAGAACCATTTATATAGGACCGAAATTGCATGCTCTAGGGGTTCCCCCTTCTTGCATCTTTGTTCAAAAATGGTTAGGGGTCTAAATATCTGAGCATGGGGAAGGGATCTGATGTAACTCGACATCCTGGCGAATAATAGCCAAGAGTCTGGTGGAGGAACGCAGTCCTGAAACATCTCCGCGAGGTTTTTTATACCTGTTGAGTGCGTGTAGTTAGATATTGTAGGGTGGGATTCTCTTGGGGTACCCAGGTACGACTCCCTGCTTAACTCCACTGGAAATCTGGAGTTTCCGTATATAGGAGTCAAAGGGCCTGGAACGGACGTGAACCCCAAGTGGGGATTACGATATCTCAAGAAGGATTGTAATTGTGAAGATATGAACGGTATGTCTCGGTTGCTACTCGTAGTACCTCCCCATATAATGGACAAGGGAGGGACATCCGAGCACCCGGACTCAGCTTCCACCCACCGCTTCCTACATCTTGAGCTAAATAAGGATAGTATGCAACTCCCCAGGCTAGCTGAATGATACATTCTAAAGTCTGGCATGCCCAGGCCTCCCTCAACAATAGGTTTGCATAAAGTGCTATACGAGATTCTGGGACGGTTGTGGGACCAAATAAATTTAATTATTTGAGATTTGAGACGGGAGAAGAAAGAGGCCGGTAGCATGACTGGAATTGTTTGGAAGTAATATAGTATTCTTGGCAGGAGGTCCATACCCACTACATGTATTCTACCTAGCCATGATATTTTGAGTTTCGTCCATTTGGTGAGGTCTCCTTCTACGCGCTGTAACAAAGGGAGATAGTTGAGTTTATAGAGGTCCGATACCCTACTGGTCAATTGTATTCCCAAATAGGGTATGGAGTCTTCAGACCACTTAAAAGAAAAATCCTCACGGAGTAATCGGGAGATCACCCGGGGGAGAGAAACGTTCAGCAACACTGACTTGGACAAGTTGATCTTCAAATTACTTAGGGTTCCATATTTCCTGAGTTCAGATAGTATATTTGGGATAGTAATCAATGGGTTAGTGACATAAAGGAGGAGATCATCAGCAAAAAGAGCTAATTTATGCTCCTTCGCTCCCCCTCCCCCCAGTCCCCGGATAGAGGAATTGCGCCGGAGCGAGGAGGCCAAAGGTTCCATACAGAGGATGTATAGAAAGGGGGATAACGGGCAGCCCTGACGTGTGCCATTGCCAATGGCAAAGGGCTCCGACAGGGAGCCGTTGATTCGGAGTCTGGCAGTTGGGCCTGAATACAGAGCTAAGATACTGTGTATCATGGAGGCCGGAAGTCCCAGATATCTCAGGGTCTCCTGCATGAACACCCAGTGCACCCTGTCAAAAGCCTTCTCGGCGTCAAGGGACAGGATGCACATGGGTATCCCGCGCCTTCTTGCCCCGTCCACTAAGGCTATCGTTCTGATAGTATTGTCCTTAGCCTCTCGCCCTGGGACAAACCCAACCTGGTCAGGGTGTATCAAATCAGGGAGATGCATTTTCAATCTATTAGCTATTAGTTTGGAGTATATTTTAATATCTACATTTATGAGAGAGATGGGACGGTAGCTCCCAAACTGCATTGCGTCCTTCCCTGGCTTGGGCAAAACTACAATATGGGCAATTAGTGCCTGAGGAGGAAAAGATCCCCCCCCCGCCACCTCGTTACACATTCCCAATAAGCTGGGGCATAGGGCTTTCTGGAAGAGCTTGTAAAAGCTAACCGAGAAGCCATCTGGTCCAGGGCATTTCCCCGAGGGCAGAGATGATATGCAATTTTCTAGCTCTATGGTGGAGAAGTCTCCGGCCAGAGAGTCTATGACTGAGGGTGACAGGGTGGGGGTCCCACTCCTCTCGAGGTAGGATCTAATTTTGGAGTTTAGAAGAGGTGTGGGCAAATCATGGAAGTGACCTTTCAAATTATACAAGTCAGTGTAAAACTGTCGGAATCCTGACAAAATGTCTTTAGTCTTATGGAGTACTTTCCCGTTGGGATCCCTCATCTGCATTATATTGGGTCTGGTCTCCCTACGGTGTAAGGTTCTGGCCAATATTCTCCCCTTTTTGTTCCCCAGATAGAAAAATTTTGAGTTCATTTTGCTCATGAAAGTTCTGTCCCTATCGTCCAGTATGGAGAGAAGTTTATGTCTGGCTGTGGTAAGGGCGGAGAAGGTTTCAGGAGCTGCGCTCCTTTTGTGCCTAGACTCGAGAGTCGATATTTGCTGGAGAAGGGAGATTACCTCCAGAGCTCTAACTTTCTTGAGGCGAGTGCCATGAGATATGAACACTCCCCTTAGAACACATTTTAGAGCCTCCCATTTAATGGGGGCAGGGGTAGGGTCAGCTTCGTGATTTAGAGCAAAATCGGATATAGTTTTTTCCACTTCTGATTTACAGATGGGGTCTCTAAGTAAATTTTCGTTCAAGCGCCAGGAATATTCCTTGGGGCCGCCAGGACCTAGGCCCAGAGATAGATAAATGGGGGCGTGATCAGATATCAGGATGTTTCCTATCTCCGTCCGCAGATGGGAGTCCAACAGAGAATGAGACACATAAAATCTATCTATCCTGGAATAGTTAGAGTGGACTGAAGAGAAATAAGTATAGTCTCTCCCGTCCGGGTTGAGTATACGCCAGGCATCCACCAGGGACAATCTCTCCCACTGTCTGTTTAGGTATCGCAAGGATGGCACAGGTCGGCTGGACTTACCCAATGAGACGTCTATCGCAGAATCGGCCGGGTAATTGAGATCCCCTCCAAGGATGATTGGTGTTGTTCCTGCGAAGTCTTGCAGGAGTGATCTAAATTTCGCCCCAAACTGTCGCAGTGCCCTGTTGGGAAAATAGACGTTAGCAATTACATACTGACGTGTGGAAAGGGAAATCTCTAGAAGCAAAAATCTGCCGTCAGGGTCTATATGTTGTCTCAGGATCACAGGATTAAATGACTTGTGAAACCCAATTGAGACTCCCTTGGATTTTGAGTCGGGGTTAGGGCAGTGGTACCACTGAGGATATAGGGGGGATTCGCATCTTGGGATTGAATCATGTCTGAAGTGGGTTTCCTGAAGCATTAGGATCTGAGCTCGTCTTTTATGTGCTGCATAGAATACCTGACGTCTCTTAGCGGGGACATTCAAACCACGGACATTGAAAGAGCAGAATGTTAAATCACCCATTTGCATTTAGAAACGGTACATTGCTGTGTAGACCAGACCAGAGTAGACCGGGGGATGGGGAGGACCAAGTTTGGGAAGAGAAAGGGATAGAAGAATAGAGGAGGAAGAGTAGAGAAGAAGAAGATAGCTTAAAATACATTCTTTTAAACATTTCTATTTATGTGCAACCTAGGACAGTAAATATACCGCCCAGCACTCTAAGAGGGTTTTGGAAGCCGAGGAGGAGTCCACTCCGACTCCCAAAAGGCCTCCCAACAAATTTAGATGTTTGAACATTGACCTGCACCGCCGGTCATGTAAACTTTTAGGGAAGGAGCGTCCGCTCTTCCCCTAATAAGAAATAAGAAATGCAGGGTTCCAAGCATGAGGAGAGTACTAGAAACCTGTTTTCATCAGCATATCTGAGCAAAAGAGTCCTTCAGAGACCTCCGTGCTGATGGACACTAGAGATTGTTACAGCATATGTTCAGGTATTAGAATTTGGCAGGCTCCTGTTGCGGCGTCTCTCCTGCCATCTTATCTGAGGAGGTGGAAGAGGGCGTAGTGCTGGCCACTCCGGTAGGTCCACGTGTGGCAAATCAAATGCCTTCAGCAGAGCGTCCAAGTCACCAATCCTGCGAAAAATTGCTGATCTGCCATCTTTATAAGCCACCAACTGGAATGGAAAGCCCCATCTATAGTTGATGTCGTTCGATTTGAGGAGAGTTAAAAGGGGTCTCAACCCTCGACGCTGCTGCAGGGTGCGTCTGGCCAAGTCAGAGAACAAGGTAATCTCTGCCTCCATGAATTGAATAGGGCCCCGCTGTCTTGCCCCCTGCATGATAGCCTCCTTAATCGTGAAGTAGTGCACACGGCATATTACATCCCTGGGTCTGAGGTCTCCTGATGGTTTCGGGGCCAGTGCTCTATGTACCCTGTCCATAATTATTTCGGTGCCCAGAGGTTCACCTAGCACCGTATTGAACAAGTCCTGCACCACTTTTCTCAAGTCAATTGGGGATACTGACTCCGGGAGGCCCCTTATACGGACATTATTTCTCCTATTGCGGTTCTCAATATCCTCTTGTCCATACATGAAATCCTCCATCATCTCTGAGTGCATCTGCAGCATCTCCCTATGAGCTTGCAACTCATTCAATATGGATTCTTGCACATTCTCCACATCCTCCACTCGTGTGGTGAATTCTGCTTTTAGGGACTGCAGTTCCCGCCTATAGGTGCCCTCCATCCTGCTGGCCAGTCTATCTAGATCTTGTTTTGTGGGGATAAGTTTAAGCAGTTTACTTATCTCAGAGGTCGGCAGGTTGGCAATGTCCTCCATGTGTGCAGTCTCCTCCTCAGAGTCCTGTTGTAAGGGAGCGTAACGGCTGCCCTGTTCTCTCCTTTCCCGCGCTCCCTGTCCTCTGGGTTGGGAGGACGCCGCCATCTTGGGTCTGGTTTGCTCCCTGCTGGGAGTTTGAGAAGACCGTAGATATCGGTCTATAGTGCTGCTGGAGCCCTGGGCGGGTGTTCCGGAGCTTCCCTGCTGTCTCCCCTGCTTGCCCATGTGCAGAGAACCGGCGGTGAAGGGCTGAAAATCGCTTTACTGGGAGCTTCAGGAGCGGAGCGGTGTACAGCAGCTTCCTACTCCGGCATCAGCAAGCCACGCCCCCCAAATTGCTTGTTCTTACCCACAAAGCTCTTCACAGTGCAGCTCCCCCCTACCTCTCCTCCCTCATCTCTGTCTATCACCCCACCCGCTCTCTACGTTCCTCAAATGACCTTCAACTAACATCTGCACTAATCCGATCCTCCCACTCCCGGCTCCAAGACTTTTCCAGAGCTGCACCAAACCTCTGGAATGCTTTACCCAAAGAAATCAGGACTATCCACAACTTGCATGGCTTCAGACGATCCCTAAAGACGCATCTTTTTAAGGCGGCCTATCATACTCCCTAACATGTCCATTGTACTGTAGACAGTGAATGGGCTATCCTCTGGACATTATTCTTCTACAAACTCCACCAAACCATAAAGGTCTACACAGACTGATGACCATTCATGTAAGCTTAGCCCTATACCCCATTTCCTCAAGATGCCTGGACCACCAGTGCAATAAGCCCCGACACCTTGTACAACCCCTATCCCGTTGTAGATTGTAAGCTCTTTTGAGCAGGGTCACCTTCATTTCTTGCTTTATTTATTGTATTTTATTTTTTTTTCACATTGATTCTATGCCTATTGTTTTTGTATCCAATGATTGTACTTTATTTGTTCTCTATTGTAATTACTTACTGTATATTTTCTGTACGCTAACCCTACATTGTAAAGCGCTGCGGAATATGTTGGCGCTATATAAATAAAGCTTTATTATTATTATTATTATGTATATATGTGGCTAATCATATATATACACGTGTGTGTATATATTCATATGCACACATATACATATGTATTTATATGTCTAAGTATCTACATATATGTATACGTATATACATTTACACACATATGCATAATATGTGTAATTTACTATATATTTCTGTATATATATACATACATATATATGTGTGAATATAGATATATACATGTGTCTGTGTATATCTATTATATAATCACGAATGGGTTTTTTGCCCCTTCTGAGTCCGCTCGCGCTGCGAGTCAGCGTGGTCATGTGGATACGCCCGAAGCATTGGCCGCGCAGCGGCCATTGCGAGCAGTTCTAAGGCGACTCGCTATGCCCGCGCAGCGCGAAGCATTGGCCGCGAAGCGGCCATTGCGAGTCAGAGACTCGCTCTTCTAGAATCCCGATGCATGTGCATCGGGCACCCAGCTAGTG
>JARQOC010001863.1:0-2500 GCA_033576535.1 Allobates femoralis | reverse complement strand
TACCACATTGAGCGTGGAGAAAAGAAAGAGGACCAAAGAACTGTCTGAGGACTTGAGAAAGCAAATTGTGAGGAAGCATGAGCAATCTCAAGGCTACAAGTCCATCTCCAAAGACCTGAATGTTCCTGTGTCTACCGTGCGCAGTGTCATCAAGACGTTTAAAGCCCATGGCACTGTGGCTAACCTCCCTAGATGTAGACGGAAAAGAACAATTGACAAGAGATTTTAACGCAAGATTGTGCGGATGGTGGATAAAGAACCTCGACAAACATCCAAACAAGTTCAAGCTGCCCTGCAGTACGAGGCTACAACAGTGTCAACCCGTACTATTTGTCGGCGTCTGAATGAAAAGGGACTGTATGGTAGGAGACCCAGGAAGACCCCACTCCTTACCCCGAGACATAAAAAAGCCAGGCTGGAGTTTGCCAAAACTTACCTGAAAAAGCCTAAAACGTTTTGGAAGAATGTTCTCTGGTCAGATGAGACAAAAGTAGAGCTTTTTGGGCAAAGGCATCAACATATAGTTTACAGGAGAAAAAAAGAGGCATTCAAAGAAAAGAACACGGTCCCTACAGTCAAACATGACAGAGGGTCCCTGATGTTTTGGGGTTGCTTTGCTGCCTCTGGCACTGGACTGCTTAATCGTGTGCATGGCATTATGAAGTCTGAAGACTGCCAACAAATTTTGCAGCATAATGTAGGGTCCAGTGTGAGAAAGCTGGGTCTCCCTCAGAGGTCATGGGTCTTCCAGCAGGACAATGACCTAAAACACACTTCAAAAAGCACTAGAAAATGGTTTGAGAGAAAGCACTGGAGACTTGTAAGGTGGCCAGCAATGAGTCCAGACCTGAATCCCATAGAACAATTGTGGAGAGATCTAAAAATGGCAGTTTGGAGAAGTCACCCTTCAAGCAGTTGATCGCAGTTATTTTGGCTAAAGGTTGTGCAACTAAGTATTAGGCTGAGGGTGCCAATACTTTTGTCTGGCCCATTTTTGGAGTTTTGTGAGAAATGATCAATGTTTTGCTTTATGTTTCATTCTCTTTTGTGTTTTTCATTTAAGACAAATTAAATGAAGATAATAATACCAAAGAATTTGTGATTGCAATCATTTTCAGGAAGAAACAGTATTATCTGACAGAATTGCAGGGGTGTCAATACTTTTGGCCACAACTGTAGATATGCTTTGAAACTGTCGCTGTTATCGAGCTGTTTTGGAAGGAATGTGTGAGATATATAAACACTGTCTTTGCCTGTGAGGTGCCAATGAACCCGATAGCTTGTGTGTTGTGCGATTAAACGAGCACTATACCAGGTCAGGAAAGCGTAGCGTCGCACTGGATGAGCCCTTCGTCTCTTACGTTACAAGAATGTTTGGACAAAATGCAGTTGCTACTTAGACTGGAAGAGGGAGTTTAAAAAAAGCGCAAGGCATTGAGTAAATACGTCAAAATTTGGGGTGACTGGCATGCTTTCCATGGATATTATGTTATGAACATTCTGAATTCGTCACGGGTATGGCGGAATAACTGATGTGTAAAGTATTATGGTGGGAATGTTGCTAATTGTGTGTAATCCTTCAATGTTATGCTAATGGTACTGTGCCTGACAACCCACAGGTGAAAATAGTTTTAGTATTTTTTTTGTTTTGATTTAACTACTGATACTGGACTATTATGATTTGTTACGTTGCTGATTGGATAATGTGCTTAGAGGGGTTTATGGGTGGGAAGGGGAGGTCGGGTGCGTGGGAAGGGGGATATTGGGAGTTGGGGGTTTTGGATATTGTGTTGTGTGCTCTGAAAACTTCAATAAAAATGATCTGATAAAAAAAAAAAATTCTGTGTGATGAGCTAAAATACTGCCAGCATCCATTACTAGATCGAATAGGGGTTAGGCCAACAATAACTGCATCAGCATTTTTACTTATACATCAACTAGATGTGGGCTCGATTTTAGAGCATTGAGTGGCCAGTGACATGACGATGGGAGCAGCCTCCATCTCTCCCCCCTGTGTGATCTTCCCCCATGCTCTCTCCTAATGTATGTAACTAAGTGTATTTTTACTTAAAAAGCTGTTTCTGTATAGTGTTTAAATTTCTGGAAAAAGGCGTGGCCTAGCGATGGCACTGGTTGGACGTGCACACTAACTGCTCCTGAGGACCCTGGCTTGCCCTGACCCGGGAATCGGCGTCTAACTCAGAACTGCACCAAAGATTAACTCCCTAAGTACACAGAAGCACTGGAGAGGTGACTGGAACTTGCATCTGCATCTCAGCTGTTGTCGGCAAGACGGGAGCGGGGAGCGAGAGGACACGCCGCCATAGTGCTCTGCCCTGGAGCCCCTGCTTGGCGGGAACCTCGTGCGCAGAGTGATCTTGCGGCTGGAGTGGAGCTGTATCACTGACTGACTCCCCTTGTGAGCTATACTGCTGCCGGGGTAGCTGGATGCTGGGTGCCCAATCCCTTGCCTTGTACCTGAGTAACAGGGGAGCTTGAG
>JARQOC010001862.1:0-33723 GCA_033576535.1 Allobates femoralis | reverse complement strand
ACCATCAGTAAGGAGTCACCACAACAAGAGCGGGAGATTGTGGACACCATCAGTAAGGAGTCACCATAACAAGAGCGGGAGATTGTGGACACCATCAGTAAGGAGTCACCATAACAAGAGCAGGAGATTGTGGAAACCATCAGTAAGCAGTCACTGCAACAAGAGCAGGAGATTGTGGACACCATCAGTAAGGAGTCACCGCAACAAGAGCGGGAGATTGTGGACACCATCAGTAAGGAGTCACCATAACAAGAGCGGGAGATTGTGGAAACCATCAGTAAGCAGTCACTGCAACAAGAGCAGGAGATTGTGGACACCATCAGTAAGGAGTCACCGCAACAAGAGCAGGAGATTGTGGACACCATCAGTAAGGAGTCACCACAACAAGAGCGGGAGATTGTGGACACCATCAGTAAGGAGTCACCATAACAAGAGCGGGAGATTGTGGACACCATCAGTAAGCAGTCACCACAACAAGAGCGGGAGATTGTGGACACCATCAGTAAGGAGTCACCATAACAAGAGCAGGAGATTGTGGAAACCATCAGTAAGCAGTCACTGCAACAAGAGCAGGAGATTGTGGACACCATCAGTAAGGAGTCACCGCAACAAGAGCGGGAGATTGTGGACACCATCAGTAAGGAGTCACCATAACAAGAGCGGGAGATTGTGGAAACCATCAGTAAGCAGTCACTGCAACAAGAGCAGGAGATTGTGGACACCATCAGTAAGGAGTCACCACAACAAGAGCGGGAGATTGTGGACACCATCAGTAAGGAGTCACCACAACAAGAGCGGGAGATTGTGGACATCATCAGTAAGCAGTCACCACAACAAGAGTGGGAGATTGTGGACATCATCAGTAAGCAGTCACCACAACAAGAGTGGGAGATTGTGGACATCATCAGTAAGCAGTCACCACAACAAGAGTGGGAGATTGTGGACATCATCAGTAAGCAGTCACCACAACAAGAGTGGGAGATTGTGGAGACCATCAGTAAGCAGTCACCGCAACAAGAGCGGGAGACTGTGGACACCATCAGTAAGGAGTCACCATAACAAGAGCGGGAGACTGTGGATACCATCAGTAAGCAGTCACCGCAACAAGAGCGGGAGATTGTGGACACCATCAGTAAGCAGTCACCATAACAAGAGCGGGAGATTGTGGACACCATCAGTAAGCAGTCAACATAACAAGAGCGGGAGACTGTGGACACCATCAGTAAGGAGTCACCGCAACAAGAGCGGGAGATTGTGGACACCATCAGTAAGGAGTCACCATAGCAAGAGCGGGAGACTGTGGACACCATCAGTAAAGAGTCACCATAACAAGAGCGGGAGATTGTGGACACCACCAGTAAGGAGTCACCATAACAAGAGCGGGAGATTGTGGACACCATCAGTAAGGAGTCACCATAGCAAGAGCGGGAGACTGTGGACACCATCAGTAAAGAGTCACCATAACAAGAGCGGGAGATTGTGGACACCACCAGTAAGGAGTCACCATAACAAGAGCGGGAGACTGTGGAAACGATCAGTAAGCAGTCACCACAACAAGAGCCGGAGATTGTGGACACCATCAGTAAGCAGTCACCGCAACAAGAGCGGGAGATTGTGGAGACCATCAGTAAGCAGTCACCGCAACAAGAGCGGGAGACTGTGGACACCATCAGTAAGGAGTCACCATAACAAGAGCGGGAGACTGTGGACACCATCAGTAAGCAGTCACCATAATAAGAGCGGGAGATTGTGGACACCACCAGTAAGGAGTCACCATAACAAGAGCGGGAGATTGTGGACACCACCAGTAAGGAGTCACCATAACAAGAGCGGGAGATTGTGGAAACCATCAGTAAGGAGTCACCATAACAAGAGCGGGAGACTGTGGAAACGATCAGTAAGCAGTCACCGCAACAAGAGCGGGAGATTGTGGAGACCATCAGTAAGCAGTCACCGCAACAAGAGCGGGAGACTGTGGACACCATCAGTAAGGAGTCACCATAACAAGAGCGGGAGACTGTGGACACCATCAGTAAGCAGTCACCATAATAAGAGCGGGAGATTGTGGACACCATCAGTAAGGAGTCACCATAACAAGAGTGGGAGATTGTGGACACCATCAGTAAGGAGTCACCATAATAAGAGCGGGAGATTGTGGACACCATCAGTAAGCAGTCACCGCAACAAGAGCGGGAGATTGTGGAAACCATCAGTAAGCAGTCACCGCAACAAGAGCGGGAGATTGTGGAAACCATCAGTAAGGAGTCACCATAATAAGAGCGGGAGATTGTGGACACCATCAGTAAGCAGTCACCGCAACAAGAGCGGGAGATTGTGGAAACCATCAGTAAGCAGTCACCGCAACAAGAGCGGGAGATTGTGGAAACCATCAGTAAGCAGTCACCATAACAAGAGCGGGAGATTGTGGACACCATCAGTAAGCAGTCACCGCAACAAGAGCGGGAGATTGTGGACACCATCAGTAAGGAGTCACCATAACAAGAGCGGGAGATTGTGGAAACCATCAGTAAGGAGTCACCATAACAAGAGCGGGAGATTGTGGAAACCATCAGTAAGGAGTCACCATAACAAGAGCGGGAGATTGTGGAAACCATCAGTAAGGAGTCACCACAACAAGAGCCGGAGATTGTGGACACCATCAGTAAGCAGTCACCACAACAAGAGCCGGAGATTGTGGACACCATCAGTAAGCAGTCACCGCAACAAGAGCGGGAGATTGTGGACACCATCAGTAAGGAGTCACCATAATAAGAGCGGGAGATTGTGGACACCATCAGTAAGGAGTCACCATAACAAGAGTGGGAGATTGTGGACACCATCAGTAAGGAGTCACCATAATAAGAGCGGGAGATTGTGGACACCATCAGTAAGCAGTCACCGCAACAAGAGCGGGAGATTGTGGAAACCATCAGTAAGGAGTCACCATAACAAGAGCGGGAGATTGTGGAAACCATCAGTAAGGAGTCACCACAACAAGAGCCGGAGATTGTGGACACCATCAGTAAGCAGTCACCACAACAAGAGCCGGAGATTGTGGACACCATCAGTAAGCAGTCACCGCAACAAGAGCGGGAGATTGTGGACACCATCAGTAAGGAGTCACCATAACAAGAGCGGGAGACTGTGGACACCATCAGTAAGGAGTCACCGCAACAAGAGCGGGAGACTGTGGACACCATCAGTAAGGAGTCACCGCAACAATAGCGGGAGATTGTGGAAACCATCAGTAAGGAGTCACCGCAACAAGAGCGGGAGACTGTGGACACCATCAGTAAGGAGTCACCGCAACAAGAGCGGGAGACTGGACACCATCAGTAAGCAGACAACATAACAAGAGCGGAAGATTGTGGACACCATCAGTAAGGAGTCACCATAACAAGAGCGGGAGACTGTGGACACCATCAGTAAGGAGTCACCACAACAAGAGCGGGAGATTGTGGACACCATCAGTAAGGAGTCACCATAACAAGAGCGGGAGATTGTGGACACCATCAGTAAGGAGTCACCACAACAAGAGCGGGAGACTGTGCAGACCATCAGTAAGGAGTCACCACAACAAGAGCGGGAGATTGTGGAAACCATCAGTAAGGAGTCACCATAACAAGAGCGGGAGACTGTGGACCCCATGAGTAAGGCTACTTCTCATTAGTGTTTTTGAACGCGTATCTGAATGCAGCCAAACGCATGTGCATTTCGTTCCTATGGGAACACATAGTACCTGTGTATGGCTGCGTTTGTAAAAGCCCCCTCCGAACCCAACATGTTGCATTTTTTGTGTGTTTGCAGTCGCTTGTTTTATCTGCACAAACAATGCATGGAGCTCAGTGGATTTGCAGTGTCATACACATGACAGCGCAGGAGAACGCTGCGGATCCATTGAAATCTCCATAGAAATGCATTGTAGATGTGCCCGGCCACCCAATCAGTGGTCTCGTCAGTGGCCGCCTCTGATCTCCCTGCCGCCGCCTCTGATCTCTTGGCCGCTGCGGAGACCGCTGATTGGCTGGCCAGGCACCATAGTATGTGAATGCATACAATCCCCGCTGCGTTCACATCAGTATGGCAGCGTTTGCACTGCGGTTGCCAGACACATGCAGCAGAGGCGTAACTACAACAGGTGCAGGGGTTGCGATCGCACCCGGGCCCTGCAGCCTAGGGGGGCCCCAAAAGTCCCTTTGGCCCATAGAAAAAGACTAATACTATTAAAGATTTGCTATTATTGGGGGCCCCGTTCCAGCTCTTACATCGGGGCCCCTGGGCCTGAAGTTACGCCACTGGCATGCAGACACAAATGCTCGTATGAAACCGGCCTAAGCCGGCTCCGCAAATAGAGACTGCATCATAACAACCCGGAATGGTGGAGTTCAGCAGATATTCATTTAAAGCCAGAGGTTGGATATATGGCACTAGAGGTAGTGAGGGCCACAGTCTCCGAGGCTCGAAGCCCCCCCAAAATGAGACGCCGATAGTCACAACAGCCCCAGATTTCCAATCACCAGGCGGAGCCGCCACTGACTATGTGACTTATAAATCACAACACGGAAGAACGGCAGAGCGAAACCAGAGAGAGACCGGACACCTCACCCTCACCCTGACATCAACCCATCCCTCCAATAAAAGCCGATGATAGACAGATAGATAGATAGATAGATAGATAGATAGATAGATAGATAGATAGATAAAGGGACAATGTATCCTTTCACATGTCCTAAGTATTATTCTCTCTGGGGCCTCAATCACACATATATGTTGTATCTGTGTCTATCACGGATATAACACGCGCCCCTTATATTCTATCCCGCTGTTTACATGTCTATGTAAAGGGCCAATACAAGTCTATGGGTCTGTGAACATCACGTCCAGCATACGGTCCTTGTGTATGGTGCATCATCCGTGTCCATTTTATCATCATTAGGGAATGGCTCTGTGGGTGTCTATAGGTGACTCCGGTGTCTCACTTCTGTAGTTCCCTATAAACAGTGGTGTAACTTGAAGCTCAGGGGCCCCGATGTGAAAGCTCCAACGGGGCCCCCAATTATTGCAAATCTTTAATAGTATTAGTCTTTTTCTATAGGCCTAAGGAACATTTGGGCTCCCTACGCTCCAGGGCCCCAGTGCGATCGCAGCCCCTGCACCTGTTGTAGTTATGCTCCTGCCTATAAACTCTTCCTATTCTAGTGCCCAGGGATGTGACTGTCCCGGTACCAGCTGGAGTAGAGGAATCCCTGGAGCGGTGCCTGTCACTTTCCTGCCTGGACCAGCAGGAGCAGGGCACAGAGCAGGGTGGGCCCGCCGGCCATATCCCAGCGCAGGGTCACGGCTCCATCACACGACCATCCCTGCGGACAGGTGACACCGGTTACAGGTGTATTTCCTGTTATCCCCTCGAAGAAGTCAAAGACAGAGGAGGGGAGGGTGGGTGAGGGGTGGAGAGCGGATACCGTGACAGGTGCACGACACTCCTCCACATTACAGGGTGTATCTCAGCCTCTCATGGTGATACATTCCCTCCCTCCACATGAACACTGGATACATTGTATCACATGCACTGGACTCTGGATACAATGTTGCATTTTAAATGATTCAGTAAATATTTACATTAAAAGGGACAAATAGGCTTTGTCTAATTTGGCATTAAGGGAGCAGGGTGGGTCGTCCATTGTGCATACTGGACTCTATATACCATATTTTCTTCATATTTTTCCTCTTTGGGGGAGGCCAGGATACCTATTTTTGTCAGTCTGGGCCACCATGTTTAGTCGTCCGTTGCTTCCCTTGCTCCGCCACAGAGGCCACGCCACCGTTGTCATGGCTCCCGCGGAATCTTTGAGGCGGCCCAGTGCAGTAACTGCTCACGGTGCAATGCAGTCAGCACAAGTAACAGCGCAAGTCCTGGAGCTTCGCGTGGACCCGCGGTTAATGTAAACAGCGGGTTGCTATGGGGCCCCCGCGGCTTTGAAAATGATGCGTTCAGCATAATAACAGGAAGGCTGCATAGCAGAGCTGTCCAGCCTGGATAGGGGAGCGCGCATTTTGATTCCAATAGCACGCCCTGCAAGAGACATCAGGAGGTGGCGACAGGGACACACAGAGGACGCCCAGGGGGGGCTAGCAATGGTAGCCTCCAGATCATTACCATATGCCCATGTAAGTTACAAATACATTTTCTTACATAGTCACAGGGCAGATTTAGCAGAGGGAGGGATGGTTAAATTAGTGATAGGAAGGTGCAGGGACAGGTAGTGATAGCCTGGGGGACTTAATCTAGGTGATAGGTTCCCTTTAATGTAAATCTTCTGCAGTAACTCAGTTCGGCCACTGGAGGTCATCAGTGGACACGAGCAGAAAGATCTGGAACCAGGAAGTAATTTGTAGTCAGTCTCCTGAGGTGATTTGACAGAGACACATTGCTGAGGAGATCCTACACAGAATAAGACGTGGCGGCTGTTCTGAGGGGCTCGTGGGCCTATGGAAGGACGCACCTGGGGCTCGATCTACACCGTGGGCTGAAAAATAAGCCGTGTTCTGTGAGTATATAAGATTGACCGGTCAATATATAGGGATAGTCAGACAGGGGGAGTTAGCGAGAAACTGCAAAGGCCTATTCTGTGTGTCCTCATGAGGAGAGACCGACCAGGCTTGATCTATACAAGATATTGAATATTGAGACTTGCCTGAGTATGCGACATAGAGAAGCCGAATGTGGATGACACCGTAGGACTGAGAGAACGATCACCATAACTGTTATACCGGGCTGTGCCCAGTGTGACCAAGATCCTCTGTGGCCGGTGGTTCGGGTGAAATGACATACACCCTGTAAACTGGACATTACCAAGATAAAGAGTTTTCACCTCATGCATTTGCTGTAAATAGGTTGTGGGATAAATTTATAAAAGGGAATCGGGGATCCCGAAGTATTTTGTACATAGTGTGGGAGGGGGGGGTGAAAGGTTATATCCTGAGGGGAACCCGCTGCAGTAAGAGCCTGGGTAGGCCCGGTACGGCGTATGGGTGGGGGTGCTATAGTCAGGGGTAGTTGTATTCACTCCCTGGAAAACTGGCACGGGAGTTTCCTCGGGCTGCATAATTTGTACACTGTGATCGGGCTGTTGGGGCCCAGATGTTTGTGGGAAAAGTGTGGAATTTGTTATCTTTTTGGCACCGATAAAGAGTTAATTTGCCACCATTTTGGAGCCAGTGTCATTCATAGCAGCGCCGTATTCCTCACACACAAAAGACCAGCATCCCGGTCTTTACAGATCCACCATTCACAATAGATGATATCACAGCTCAAATCCTCCTCCTGTACAATGACTGATAACCAGGGGTGGATTAAGGGTAGCCAGGGCCCGGGGTTGTTCAGACTCTGTGGGCCCCCCCCCCCCCCCGGGTCATGTGATGGGGGTCATGTGACGGGGTCACGGGGGTCATGTGACGGGATCATGTGACGGGGTCGCGGGAGTCATGTGACGGAGGTTATCATATACCTGAAATAGATTATTCCAGAAAAATAGTTGCTGAGTGAAACTCTAACCTGTCAAACATCCATTGATCTTAGTCAATTTACCCTTCAGTTAGGAGGAAAAAAAAAAAACCCTTTAAGCCATAGTATTGAGCAGTCCATTAGAAGGAGGCCATTATGCCCTGACTGCTCCTGTACTCAGAATAAATAACTTATAAATATCTCGAACAGTGTCACCCTGTATGATAATCACCTGTTACTGGTCCAATGGACTTGCTTGCAGATTGGTCCGTCCCGCCTCCTCGCGGTCCGACAGCGTCTTCTTCTGAATGATGTAGATAACGCCTCCTGCCATCCGTGTTATCCACGTGACCACGTCCAATTTGTCCATTGCCTATGCTACGCCCATACCTCTCCGGCTTGTGCAGGTGCACTGTGCTCCATCATGGGATTATCCTACAAGTTTAAAATCTCAGTAATGTCACCATACATTACACGCAGCAGACCGGGAGCCTCGAGCCATGTGCAGAGACCCCTGCGGTTCGCTCATGAGTAGATGAGTTTTACATTGTAGCTGCAGTAGGGCAGAGCACGGTGCGTTTGCGTCAAGCTGGAGAGGCATCTGCACAGACGTGAGATGGGAAAGTGGGACGTGGATAACAAAGGCGTGATCCATATCATTCAGAAGAAGAGGCTGTCAGATGGCGAGGAGAGGCTGAATGGACCAATCTGCAAGCAAGAATTTTGGACCGGTAATAGGTTAGAATATAGGGTGCTAGATTTTTATAAGTTATTTATTCTGTGTACAGGGGCATTCAGGGCATAATAGCGTGTTTCTTATAATGCAGCATCAGTGTGTGCACGAGGCCTTACAGATACTGAGGTAAAAAACTCACCAAATACTCAACGTGTGCACGAGGCCTTAAAGATACTGATGGGAAAAAAAAAAATCACCAAATACTCAACGTTGTGCACGAGGCCTTAAGGCCACTTTACAAACACCATTATCTGTCCAACTTCTGAACAAACTTGCTGGTTGCAGTGAAATCATGGACACATTGCTCCATTTTGTGGCTGTGTACAATGGAACAATGTATCCATGATTTCACATGCAACCAGTAAGTTGTTCAGTACGTTGGACAGATAAGTTGGTGTGTGTAAAGTGGCCATCACATATACTGAGGTAAAAACTCACCAAATACTCAGCATGTGCACAAGGCCTTACAGATACTGAGATAAAAAACTCACCAAATACTCAGCGTGTGCACGAGGCCTTACAGATACTGAGGTAAAAAACTGACCAAATACTCAGCGTGTGGCACGAGTGTCTTACAGATACTGAGGTTAAAAACTCACCAATGAGTGAAGAAAGGAGAAATGAGCAGGCTCTCCAACTGCCCGATATTGGATGGACGATCTGGCAGGATCGTGCTGTGTGACAGCCCAACACCGACTTGGAGAGCAACTTCCCCTATTCACTCCCATGTTAAATGGTCGTTCCCTGGGTCGCTCGTACAAGGGGGCGTATACATCGCAGTTGTGTTGCCTGCCGATATCTCCCTGTGTGACAGCTCCTATGCGATCTTGGATTACTGCCAAAAAAGTGCGCACGCCCGTACCGCTGTATACAATATTGAAACGATGTTGGGCCGTGTAAAGAGGCCATTATAGAAACACCTGCACCACTTCTGTATTTTATCACCCACTCCTGGTTTTGGCTACAAATACTGAGGTAAAAAGCTTATCAAATACTGAACATGTGCATGTGGCCTTACATATACTGAGGTAACAACTCCCCAAATACTCAGTGTGTGCACGAGGCCTTACAGATACTGAGGTAAAAACTCACCAAATACTCAGTCGTGTGCACGAGATCTTACATATACTGAGGTAAAAACTCACCAAATACTCAGCATGTGCAATAGGCTTTACAGATACTGAGGTAAAAAACTCCCCAAATACTCAGCGTGTGCAGAGGCTTTACAGATACTGAGGTAAAAAACTCCCAAATACTCAGGTGTGCACGAGGCCTTACATATTACTGAGGTAAAAACTCACCAAATACTCAGCATGTGCACGAGGACTTACAAATACTGAAGTAAAAACTCACCAAATACTCAGCGTGTGCACGAGGCCTTACAGATACTGAGGTAAAAACTCATCAAATACTCAGCATGTGCAATAGGCTTTACAGATACTGAGGAAAAAACTGACCAAATACTCAGCTTGTGCACGAGGCCTTACAGATACTGAGGTAAAAACTCACAAAATACACAATGTGCGCACCCTACTACCTCCACCTTGATAGTACATGTAAAATACCTCTAATATAGTGTGTGCCCCTCTATGTGGATATTTTCTTGAATCATGAATGCATGGACTCCATACGTACATGATCCAAGCAAGATAGCCACTTATTAGAGGGGCACATGATACACCATGTATAGCCATTTCACATGTTTCTGTATTATCCAAGATGGTGGGGCACACCACTCCATTGATTAAGGGGCCTTTCACATCAGCGGTTTTGCTGATGTGCGGCCGATCCGGCAGGTGGCGCTGGATCAGCCGCCTAATGGCCGACTTGCGGTCCAGATGAGGCAAGCCCTATGCATTGTCTATGGGGCTTGCGGTCCGGTGCAGCAAGTGCGGTTCTGCCGTGTGCGTCAGATTCGACACTTGCGGCCGCGAAAAAAAAAAACACCACTTGTAGAGTTTTTTTTTCGCGGCCACAAGTGCCTGATCTGCCGCACTCAGCAGAACCGCACTTGTAATAGACAATGCATGGGGCTTGCCGCATCCGGGCCGCAAGTCGGCCGTTAGGCGGACGATCCGGCACATGCGGCGCCACCTGCTGGAACGGCCCAAACATCAGCTAAACACTGATGTGAAAGCAGCGTTCGTTAGGCCCCTTTCACATCACCGTGTCTTTCAAATTGCGGCAGATCCAGCAGATATACCACATTTGCTGCCTAACAGCCGTTGCGACGATGGATGACAACGCGGTCAGCAGCGGTTTTTTTTCCACCGCCGCAAATGTCGGACTTGCCGCACCAAACCGCAAGCCCCATAAACAATGCATGGGGCTTGCCGCAAGTGCGGCCGTTAGTCGGCAGATGCGGTAAATCTGCCGGATCTGCCACAATCTGAAAAAAAGCAGATGTGAAAGGGGCCTTAGTACAGAAATCATTTAATTACTGCCTACATTCTTTCTTTACACTGACTGAGTCCTCCCTGCCATGCAGCAGCCACCAGGTCTGGCTGGCAGTGCACACACAAAGCACAGCCACAGGCAGCAGCAGGGCAGGAGTCAGGAGTGGACAGATCACTCACCTCTCTGTCACACAGGCACGTCCTCTCTGTGCTCTGTGTCGGCATTAGGTGACGGTCCCTCTCCTCAGACTCCCTCTCTTCATGCAGGCGGCGACCCAGGAGGTGGTGGACGGCGGTCGGCGGGTGAGACACAGACTCAGTCAGGAGGACGGAGGAGTCTGCTCAGCCTCAGTCGAGATCAGCTGCCTGCTTGGGTCTGGGTCCTCCTAGAGTAGGAGGATTCAGCAAAGCCCGGTCGGGCCCGGCAGAATCAGCATAGCAGGGCGGACAGCGGCAGCCGGGACTCGGGAGAACAATGCGGCCAGCAGAGGCCGCTGGGACTATAGGAGTGGGAGCAATATCCACAGGCAGCTACCACCGGTACGCACACCTTGTAAGCACACAGCTCCACATGCTCCATACATACATGGCTCCGCTCCGTACACCTAGTACACACTCAACTTGCTCATACACCTCGTACACATGGTCGCTCGTACACCTCGTACACACTTGGCTTTGTCTGTACACCTTGTAGCATGGCTCTGTCATACCCTTGTACACACTCGGCTCGCTCCATACACCTCTACACACTCGGCTTCGCTCCGTACACCTCTTACGCACTCGGCTCTGCTCGAACACTCGTACACCTCGGTCATACACTCGGCTCCGCTCCATACACCTAGTACACATCGGCTCGCTCCATACACCTTACCATCGGCTCCGCTCATACCGACACATGCGGCTCCGCTCCATACACCTTGTACACATGCGGCTCCGCTCCATACACCTTGTACACATGCGGCTCCGCTCCATACACCTCGTACACAGCGGCTCCGCTCCTTTACACCTCGTACACATGCGGACTCCGCTCCGTACACCTTGTACACATGCGGCTCCGCTCCGTACACACTCGGCTTGCCGTACACCTTACACATCTGGCTCCACTCTGTCACACCTCATACAACATGGCTCTGCTCCGTAACACACTCTGTCCACTACCGTACACCTCGTACACACGCGGCTCTGCTCCGTACACCTCATACACATTGGCTCCACTCCGTACACCTTTACACATGGGCTCTGCTCCATACACCCTGTACACACTCGCTCCAGCTCCATACACCTCGTACACACGCGGCTCTGCTCGTACACCTCGTACACACTCGGCTCCATCCTACACCTTGTACACATGCGCTCCGCTCCATACACTGTACACCTGCTCGCTCCATACACTCTACCAGCGGCTTTGCTCTGTACACACTGGCTCCCGCTCTGCTCTCCACACCTTGTACACACTCAGCTCGCTCCATACACCTCATACACATGTGGCTCTGCTCTCGTACACCTCTTCACTCGGCTCTCACCGTCACACTCCCGCTACCTCACACTGTGGCTCTGCTCCGTACCCTCGTACACACTCGCTCGTACACCTCGTACACACTACGCTCTGTACACTCGTACACACGGCTCGCTCATACACCTCGTACACACACGGCTCCGCTCCATACACCTCACACACACTCAGCTCTGTACACTTCGTACACACTCGGCTCCACTCCATACACCTCACACACACTCAGCTCTGTACACCTCGTACACACTCGGCTCCACTCCATACACCTCACACACACTCAGCTCTGTACACCTCGTACACACTCGGCTCCACTCCATACACCTCACACACACTCAACTCTGTACACCTCGTACACACTCGGCTCCACTCCATACACCACACACACTCAGCTCTGTACACCTCGTACACACTCGGCTCCACTCCATACACCTCGTACAAACATGGCTCCGCTCCGTACACCTAGTACACACTCGGCTCTGCTACAGCCACACTGTAAATCCCTCCTGAGTCCTGACCCCACACAACCTTCATCTCATCCTCTTCTTCACCTCTCCAGCACCATGACAACCATCACAGAGTGGAGACCTGCATAAGAGGAGCTGATCATGTGATCCCTGACTCCTCCCCTCCATTGACATCATCACAGGTCTTGTAAGCACAGGTCTTTCATCCTGTGCGGCTCTACAGGTGGGCTTACACTGCGGGGGGGGGTAGTGTAACACAGCGGCGGCCAGGACTATAGGAGAGAGAGCGGCATCAGCAGGGGGCCGCGCCACCATCAGGCCCCCTGCGGTTGCCGCTCCCTGTCAACAAGCAGGGCTCATCACCTCATGGATGCTGTGCCTGTGTGCAGAGTGCTGTGTGGTGGCGCCGTGGCGGATTATAATGGGGAAATTTACCCCCTGGACTGTGGGCCCTTAGACACCATTGGGCCCGTGGCAAAAGCCCATATTGACCTCATTATAATCCGCCACTGCTGATAACACCTCTATATACAGTAGATAACACAGGATCCACCATTCACAATAGGTGATGTCACAGCTCACCTCCTCCTCCTGTACAATGACTGCTACCACCTCTATATACAGTAGATAACACAGGATCCACCATTCACAATAGATGATATCACAGCTCACCTCCTCCTCCTGTACAATGACTGATAACACCTCTATATACAGTAGATAACACAGGATCCACCATTCACAATAGGTGATATCACAGCTCACCTCCTCCTGTACAATGACTGATAACACCTCTATATACAGTAGATAACACAGGATCCACCATACACAATAAGTGATGTCACAGCTCACCTCCTCCTCCTCCTGTACAATGACTGATAATACCTCTGTATACGGTAGATAACACAGGATCCACCATTCACAATAGGTGATGTCACAGCTCACCTCCTCCTCCTCCTGTATGACTGATAATACCTCTATATACAGTAGATAACACAGGATCCACCATTCACAATAGATTATTAAACAAGTGGCAACACTAATGAGTTAAGTTACAAAATGACACCTTTATTCATTAAAAGCAGAACAAGTATTCGTTATATAAAATTAAAATTAAAAAGACTGCAGAACAAGTAGTTACATTGCAGGTACCAACAATTCAGTCCACATTTACATAGGTATCCATGTGGAATTAGTTATCGACCAGCAGCAGGGCAAAATCAAACATGGCAACCAAACATCCTTCTTTTCCACTCACCCATATTGCTGTGCTTATGGTGCACCTCCTTAGTCTCCCCTGTGATGCCTCGCCAAGCAGTGCCCCCCTATGCGCGTTTTGAAACGCTTGATCACAGGGATAAGGTGTGATTTTAGGCCTTTTATATTAGCTGAATGCTCCCTGATGCCGCTCTGTGTTCGTGGCGCGTCACATCCGCCGGAAGCTGGGAAGAGTGTGCGCTCGAGTATCCTGGTCATTCTCGAGCCTGCGCAGCTCAATTCACTCAGCCCCTGTTAGCTGGAGCGACACTGCCAGCGCAACATTGTCTCCCGCGGCCATCTTGTTGGAGACCGCATTACAATACTTTTAGATGGGATCAGACTCTGATTTGCCTTCCAATACTATGGGGACAACTATCCAAATGCTCTTTTTTTAGTACATATTTTATCTAAATAGAACACACACTTACCCAGACACTTACTACATAGGCATGCATAGTTAAATACTTATTTTCTTCTCGCCACGACAGCACCCACTGGAGAGAGGGATCCGCCCCCAGGGACAGGAAACCTGCAGATAAAAAAGGGGGCGGTCCCCTCGCCTCCTCAGTTGGTTTCCTGTCCCTGATGGGGAACCTGCAGTACTTCTTACCTAGGTCCAATCAGCCCTCTGTGCGGTGTCCTTGAGAACGGCAGGGTCTGGGGCGCTAGAAGCAGCGTCGGGAAGTCCTGCTTGCAGGCTCTCCCCTCGTCTGATGGATGGATGGGCGTCCTGTCAGTGCCGGCGGTGTCCCCCTGACTGACGCTGGTGCATGGGGCTGAGGCGCCTTGCCGCTTGGATGGCGGCTCCTGGCCGGGAGATGCGCGGGTGGGCCGCGGGCATGGAGGACTGGTGCGCTCCGGCCGGGTGCTCCGGGATGCGGGGCATTGGGTGTGTGCGCGGCCAGGTCCCCTCTCTGCCCGCCGGTGGACCGCCGGCGTTCTCTTCCGGTCGGGGCGGGTGCGGATGCGCCGCCATGTTCCCCGGAAGTGACGTCATCTCGCTTCCGCAAGGCCGGAGGTGGTGTGCCGCCTGGAGGGCGGCAAGACTCGCGACCTGCGGTGCTGGAGCCTGGAGGCCTCCCCTGGACGCCTGGATCATCGGAGGGGCACTCACGGAAGGATGTCCGACCCAGCTGGATGGGAGGCCATTTCTACGGGCGGTCCATGGAGCGTGGTGTTATGCCTGGTCCGTCATCTGACCAGATGGAGTCTTTCCTCTTCGTTCCGATGCCGGCCTTGAGCTTCCTAGGTGAGTGTAATGGGCTCTGCCTATTGAAGCTACCCCCTTCTATCTGTCGCCCCCTCTTTGGTTACAACTCCTAGGGGGGTGTTGATTAAGTGTTCTGTGGCCTTTGTGAGATGTGCTCTTTGTTGCCTGCCACTGCCGGACGCCTATACTTAGCCGGGGTGCTGTGGCAGCGGATTTTAGACGGGGGCTTCATGGGGTCTACCCTCCCTCGGGAGTGGTGCCCATTCCGTCACATCCAGAGAGAGGCTGCTGTGGCAGGGACCATGCATCATCTGCACCGTACCCCATACACCCAGCTATGGCTGTGGGTTCAGATACTATGCTGTACAGGTCATCCAAGCCACTATCTATGGCTTGCACATGCGGGCCACAGGCTCTCCCCCTGGCAGACCTCGTGCCCTGGCGACCGTGGGCCACTAGCCATTGGGCGAGGAGTGGGCTCTGGTCTCCTCTACGGATGGTGTTCTGGGCTCTCGCTCGTTTGTATCCCCTTGTCATCATCAGGGGAGGTTCTGTTTCCCTTTGTCAATATGGGCTATTTGTTTGACTTCTGTTGGAATACAAGGGGGAGGCTGCCCGTGCCGATGCTGTGTTGCGTGCCGGGTTTAAAGTGCCTAAAGGGGTTTCGGCAGTGGCCTTCCCTTCCACGCATTCCTCCTTTTCGAGTGGTGGATTCCGGTCCTTTCTGCTCTGTAGGGCTATGGTGCTCCTGCTACACAAAAAAAAAAAAAAAAAAATTAAATAAATAAATGACCCCGGCATAGGGGCCTTTATGCCTGCTGTTTCAGCTACGTGTGCGGCTAGTCTTGGCTGGTGTGGCTTGGCACCTGGAGACTCAAATCCATACGGGGGTGTCCCGAGTCACCTTATGGTCCTCGGTCCCATTGTTTCACGGGGGTGCTGCCTCCTGGGGTGGTTTCCCTGCACCTGGCAGCGCGGTCATCAGGCTTATCCAATTCAGCTAGATGTACTCTTGGATGTAGCGCTGGAGTGGGGCCACGCAGGCCAGGGCCTGGTACGGCGCATTGTTTGCAGGGGTGAGTCCTTGCTGGCAGGGCTCTAGTTGATGTCCGCACCAGGGCGGCTGCCAGGAATATAGGATTCCTTCCTCCTCCTCTTGCGTCTTATGGGTGAGCGTTCGGACGCAGACCATTCGACCAGTAGTTTTGCGGTAGGAACCATGCGGGGTTCCTCCGGCCTATCACTGGAGTGGGCTCATTTTCTTCCTGATTCAGTGTATGGACTTCCCCTCTTTTTTTCCTTCATGACTTCAAGCCCTTAGCTCTGAAATCTGGGGTCGGTTGGAGTAGTGGTTCCTTATGGAGATCCCGGGGGCCTGATGGTGGGGGTTTTTTTTGTTCCCCTTTTTTCCTGGCTTCCAGACCAGAGGGTTCTTATTGGCCGGTTATTGCTTTGAGACAGTTGTCTGCCTTTCTCCGCTGTCGCGGGGTTACTTGGAATCGGTTGGCTCTGCCGGGTAATCGGTAGCCAAGGGGCACCAGTCCCAGGCCACCCGGAGAGGTGCCCTGTTCTCTACTCAGGTGGGCACGCTACGCTCCGTGCAGATCTGCGGTTGCTTCTGGTTCCTGGTTGCTTCGGGCCGTTAGGGGTTTGATGCCGTCTTATTCCCATCTGGCCGTTCATCCTGCCTTTCCATGGTTTTCAGGGTCGTTGTCGCGGTCGTAGTCTGTTTTTGTCATTCCGGTGGGTGGTCACCCTTCGGTTGGTCTTCGGGGCCCTCCGGTATCCCCTCCTGGGTGGAGGTGGTGTTTTTCAGTCGCCCTTGTGATCCTGCACTTGTGTGTTTCCTGGTAGTAGGGCACTCTGCAGCTCTGGGTGGACCTGGCCTCCGTACTTCGTTCCCCTCTAGGGGCGCCTGGCTGACTGATGTGCTTAGGGGGGTCATGCTTGGCTGGATTGTTTGCTACTGGGCCTCGTAGTCTTGGTCGTGCCATGGTATGGTCTGTGGGGCCTGGTCCCGGTTCCTTCCTCGTGTTCGCCGGTTCTTCCTAGGCTTCTCCTCGGCTCTATCGGACTGCTGTGCCTTCTCACGATAGCCAGAAAGTTGTTAATTTCTGGGGGTTCAGGGGGCTTTCGCTGCCCTGGCGGGTCCCTGCAGGAGGTTATATCCCGGTTGGGGTGCCTGTTGTACGGTATCCCGGGGTACTGTGGACTCGATCCCATTCCCAGGTTCTCCTCCGCAGTTCTTCGGGTTGCATCTCCTCTTCGGAGGTGGCTTCACGGTCGTTCCTTCTAGGCCGGGTTGTGCAGTCCCTGTCCTGGTGGTCGGCCCTGTTGGGCCTTCCAGGGGGTGCCCTGGGGGGTTCTCCGAAGTCTGTTCTGATCGTGGGTGCTGACCCCGTGGGTTGGGGGGCCTTTGGTGTCTCTGTTGGCTCAGGGTCGGTGGTCCTTTGCTGTTCGGTTGTTCCTCTCCCCGGTGGGAGTTTTTTGGCGGCTTGTGTCATGCCTTCCTCCATTATCTTCTTCAGTGGACATGGCCTCTGGTGGAGTCCTCTCGTCGTCGGTTGTCTTCGGTTCCTTGGGGCAGGCCTTGATGCTGGCCTCGCGTGTCTATGGCAGTTGCGTTCCTCACATTGCCGTCTCGTCTCTTCCTTGTCTGCCCTGCACTTAGGGGGCGTGGGTATTCTCAGCGGTTTTTTTGAGTCGACACGCTTCCGTTAGGGGCACTGGACTCTGTGGGGCTTTGTGTTTTCGTTGCATCATGACTTTTTGGGGGTCTCCCGGAGGTAGCCTTGTTTTCCACAGGGGCGTACAGCCGGGTCCGCCTGTTTGCCTGCGGCGGTTCTACTGCGTCCTGGCTTAGTGGTCTCACATAATGGGTTCCCTAGTGCCTCTTCTGGGAGGGACGTTTTTCCCCTCTGGGCCTCCTGCCGCTTGGGCTGCGCCTCTTTGGTTACGAGACGGTCTGGTGTCCTTCTGGCCTTGGCGGCTGTGGTTGGTGGTTCGGTCCCATGTCTGCTGCCATCTGTCCGGTCCTGTTGTGTCTGGGCCCCTTCTGTCATCCTCAAGTGAGGGGTCAGCCTCCGCTGGCATTGCTCTTGCATGACAGGGGCGGTTACCTTTTTTTTTTCCGCCCTGGCAGCTGCCTGGTAAGGGCTTCGCTACTCGCGGTCTGGCTAAGTGTGTCGGTCCTTCTTGGGATTTTCCGTCGGTCTGGTTCTCCTGTGTTCCTCATTTTGGCCATTTTGGTTTCTTGCGTGGGGCTAGTTCTTCAGGATTGTCGGTTAGTATGCTTCATCCATAGTGCCCAGGTGCATTGGGCTAGTATGCTCCCCTGGGGGGTTCCGGTCTGGTCTTCGTTGCTTCTTCTGGTTGCCTCTTTGGGACTTTGGAATCTGATTCCAGGTGTGCCTTCCCTCCGGTCGTTCCTGCTGGGGGCGCTTTCTTCTGTTTGGTGGGGTGGTCTGTTCAGGGCCTTTCCCTTAGTCCCGCCTGTCCTTTCTGGTTTCCCTGATGGCCTGTTTTTGTTGCCTGGTGCCTCGTCCCTTCTGTGGGTGGTTCTGCCTTCCCTGGTAGTCGGCTGTGTGTTCTCCTTCCTTTGTTTTTTCCCGTTCCCAGGTTCCTGGGGGGGGGTTCTGTTCCTTGCTTTAGAGGTTCGTCTTGGTCCTTCCCTACTGGGTGGGCCGCCGACTGGGAGGTAGTGCGGTGTGTTGTGGTTTTCTCATTTCAGGGTCTTTGCAGATGGCTGCTTCAAGCATTCGTCCTCTGACTAGAGTTCGTGCCCGTTCCGCTCGGGCTCTGGCTTTCTCCTGGGAGGCACGGGATCTGGTGCCTGTTTGGTTCGTATGTTAGGCCTGTTCCTGGTCTTCGCCTTGCACCTGTTTTCCACCATCGTGGCCTGGTCCTCTCCTTTCCTTCTGCCTTGGTGTTCAGGGGATCTGTACTCAGCCTGGTGGTCCCTCCCTGGGGTTGATTTCTCTGCAAGTCTCTCCAGTGGGTGCTGTCGTGGCGAGAAGAAAAGACTGGATTACTTACCGGTAATCTCGTTTTATGGAGCCACGACAGCACCACTCAATTCCCCCCCTGTTTGCTTGTTGCACCTCTTCCTGGTTGCTTTAGTGGTGGTGGTTAACTGCATTTTTGCTTGTTTTGGCGTGTTTATTAATTTGGCGGTTCCTCTCGTGCTCTGTAAACCAACTGAGGAGGCGAGGGGACCGCCCCCTTTTTTATCTGCAGGTTTCCTGTCCCTGGGGCAGGATCCCTCTCTCCAGTGGGTGCTGTCGTGGCTCCATAAAACGAGATTACCGGTAAGTACTCCAGTCTTTTAATTCCCAAACAGGATTTATACTAAATATTAAATTGAACAGGTGCATAGCAGCATTATGAAACTAATATACATAATATACATGTGTTTGAGAGTAACATAACAAGTGTAGAAAAATTAGGGGATAACTCTATTTATCTTGTTATAGTATTTTAATGGTTAAAAAAGCACTTGGTGACAAAAAAGTGATATTGTGCAAACTGTGTTTTAAAGACTTCCCACCCCCAAAGACAAACTACATAAACTACTCACGAGGTGATGTCAAGACAGAGGTCTAGAGGGTTGGATGACGTCACGGTATTGTCACAAAGCATTCAAATTGTGGTCACCAGGGGGCCCTACGACACACTATGCGTCTAGGGGAGGTCACAAAGGTTCCCACACAGGGTCGGACTGGGGTGTCTGGGGCCCACCAGGGAAATTGACTCCAGGGGCCCACTCACCCGCTATATGCAAATACCTGTTAGCCGTTATACCCATTATAGCGGTTACTCCTGCACATCACTCTGCGCTCACCATTACTGCGATGTACCATTACTGTAGTGTACATTAAAGGGATACTTTGGTGAAAACAAGTTACCAACAATCGTCAGGTTCGGCAGGTGATCACTTAGTTATTGGTGGAATCCGACCAATCAAAACCACATCGTCGGAAGAATGTGGCACTTTTACCCCTTTTATTAACTGCAGCGGCCGGTAATGATGTGACCGCGGCTCCATTCATTATCACTGGAGCTCCCAGAAAAAGGCAAACACAGTGCTCACAGCCACTGAGGGAGTGAAGGGATCATTGGCGAGCCGTACATCACCTCCAGTCTAATGGGGACAAAACAAACTTATGACTAAGGACTGTCTTTAAGGACATTGATGTAAATGTGCTTTTTAATACTTTTCTAATATAATGAATTTTTAAGGATCTAGATCTCAAGACTCTATGCTGGATATTTTTCTATTTTTTGGACACATAATGGGGATAAAAGCTGCACATTCAGCAGTCGCACCCCCACCAACTAATACCTTATCACATCCTTAAGCCATTTGCACACACTGAGTACTTGGTGAGTTTTTTACCTCGGTATTTGTAAGACAAAACCAGGAGTGGAGCAATCAGAGGTAATATGTTCTGCATTTCTCACCATCTCCTGCTTCTGTCTTATAAATACTGAAGTGAAAATCTCACCAAATACTCACTGTGTGAACGTGGCCTTAGACGAGATAATTACTTGCTTTCTCTGGAGAACCTCTGCAAGTGCATTTTGCTGCTGCTGTGTCACAGGACAGGAAGGGGTTAAGCAACCAAGTTTTTAATATCTACTAGAAATAAAGAATTTTCCCCTTATTGATAACAAGAAAAAAACTAATAATCAACCACAATCCACTATACCAAGACCAGTAATACCACATATAAAGGAGACATACCACCACACTGTGATCAGAGCACATATTACTACTAAACTGTGATCAAATACTACCACGTGCAAGGTATAAATACTGCAACACCATGATAAGACCACATATAACCGACATATTGTAATTGAATAATTCCATATTCAAGGGACAAATACACAACGCCATGACCAGAGCACATAATGCCACATCATAGTGACCAATAAAATCCGGTCAACCCATAGAAGCACCACCCAGCTCAAAATGCTTTGCCGTCGTCTGCTCCTTCCCCTCTCCTCTTACCTGATAAACCACAAGTTTGGTGCTAGATCCACTACTACATGTCAGTACTCTGTGATGCCCAGCTGTTTCTTCTTCAGTGTGAATAGTGACCAATACTACTACAATAATGAAGATTAAAAAAAGCTCTGTATATTTGGTCAGTGTAAATACAGTGATTATCAGTGACATTATACACAGAAACTCTGTATATAGTGTCAGTGTACAGGTGATGCAGAGAACACCAGTGACATTATACACAGGAGCTCAGTATACAGTGTCAGTGTACAGGTGATGCAGAGAACACCAGTGACATTATACACAGGAGCTCAGTATACAGTGTCAGTGTACAGGTGATGCAGAGAACACCAGTGACATTATAAACAGGAACTCTGTATATAGTGTCAGTGTACAGGTGATGCAGAGATCACCTTTGACATTATGCACAGGAGCTCTCTATATAGTGTCAGTGTACAGGTGATGCAGAGATCCCCAGTGACATTATACACAGGAGCTCAGTATACAGTGTCAGTGTACAGGTGATGCAGAGAACACCAGTGACATTATACACAGGAGCTCAGTATACAGTGTCAGTGTACAGGTGATGCAGAGAACACCAGTGACATTATAAACAGGAACTCTGTATATAGTGTCAGTGTACAGGTGATGCAGAGATCACCTTTGACATTATGCACAGGAGCTCTCTATATAGTGTCAGTGTACAGGTGATGCAGAGATCACCAGTGACATTATACACAGGAGCTCTGTATATAGTGTATAGTGTGCGTGGATAGGTAATACACCTACTCACCAGAGATGTATCTTGGTGAAGTCATTCATCTTCAGGTTTCTTCTTCCCCTGTCGCAGACAAATATCACGTCTTCTAGCCAGGACTCATCTCTGCAGAAAATAACACAGTTATCTACTGTATAAAACTGATCACTTCCATAGCACATTCCACACTTTTCCCAAGATTTCTACACTACATCAAACGACATCGTGCCTCTTCGCACAGTAACAAGGCCTCCCTTTAGTTCCCCTCATGGAAAACTAAATTATGCAACAGTAATAATGTCGCCTGATTGGCCCCTACAGTAAATATGTCCCTACTTCCCACCGTAAACCAATAATGTATGTTCCTCATTCTGGCCCCCATATAGTAATAACGTCTTGGGCCCCCATGTTCCCCCATTCTAGGTCCCCAGACGGACATGACAACTTCTCCAGCCATCTACACTGATTACAACAAAGACACATCTGACATCTCACATTTCCAGCCCGATCTATTCCCAAACTGGACAAACTCCTCATCCTACTGATCCCCCAATACTGAGCCGTTGCTGCTGTCCCTATTACTGCACATGCTGCGTGGTACAAAAACAGCGCTCCTCTTACTGCCCCACATAATAATGTCACCACTGTGCCCTCCACATAGTAATACCACCACTGTATTGTATATACCACCACATGACCCCCTCCGTGCTGCACAGGACCCCCTGCGTGCTGCACGGGACCCCCTCCATGCTGCACGGGACGGACCCCCTCCATGTTGCACGGGTACACACACATTGTTGCTGCTGGGGGGGCAGCACACTGAATGTTGCTGCTACGGGGGGGCACATGTTGCTGGTGCTAAGGGAGAGACATATGGCTGCTGCTGGGGGAGGCACACTGATTGCTGCAGCTTCTTTTTGGGGGAACATATATTGTTTATTGCTGCAGCTGAAGGAGCACAGTGATGTTGCTGCTAAGGGGGGGGGCACATATTGCTGCTGCTGGGGGAGGCACACTGATTGCTGCAGCTGTTGCTGGGGGGCACACATACCTCATCTACTTCCACACTGTTGCTGCAGCTCTGCCTGCTCCTCTTCATGTGGGATGCAGGACTTCACGTGCTGTCCCCGCCCACACACCTCATCCTCGCTCTGGCACTGCCTGCTGTGTGAGGAAGTCCCTGCTGCAGACAGTGCTCTCTCTGCTCCTCACAGCATACACGCTGTCAGGGCTGGCAGCCAAACAATGCAGCTTCCGGCCATGCACTGCGGTCTCTGGCAATGTGCCAGGCCGCCGGAAGGTAGGTCTTAGGCCGGCTCCAGGTTTTTGTGGGCCCCGAGCGAAAGAGTCTTAGTGGGCCCCCTTTAACATATACTGCTCAATGTGTAAATATATCATATTGTAAAAGTTGCAGACTGTAATATATATAAAATCTCCCCCACAGATATAATCCCTCTTATGGTCTTTTTCCCCCCACGTGTTCTGTCTCTTCCACCCTGTGCCTGTCACCCCATGCACTCTCTCCCATCTCTGTGTATGTCTCTACCTGTGCACAGTCTCTCTCTACAATACGCTGTCGCGCTCTCTCTCCGCCCCGTTCACACACTCTCTCTCTGCCCCGTTCACACACTCTCTCTCTCCCCGCCCCGTTCACACACTCTCTCTCTCCCCGCCCCGTTCACACACTCTCTCTCTCCCCGCCCCGTTCACACACTCTCTCTCTCCCCGCCCCGTTCACACACTCTCTCTCTCCCCGCCCCGTTCACACTCTCTCTCCCCGCCCCGTTCACACACTCTCTCTCTCCCCGCCCCGTTACACACACTCTCTCTCTCCCCGCCCCGTTCACACACTCTCTCTCTCCCCGCCCCGTTCACACACTCTCTCTCTCCCCGCCCCGTTCACACACTCTCTCTCTCCCCGCCCCGTTCACACACTCTCTCTCTCCCCGCCCCGTTCACACACTCTCTCTCTCCCCACCCCGTTCACACACTCTCTCTCTCCCCGCCCCGTTCACACACTCTCTCTCTCCCCGCCCCGTTCACACACTCTCTCTCTCCCCGCCCCGTTCACACACTCTCTCTCCCCGCCCCGTTCACACACTCTCTCTCTCCCCGCCCCGTTCACACACTCTCTCTCTCCCCGCCCCGTTCACACACTCTCTCTCTCCCCGCCCACGCGCTCTCTCCCCGCCCCGTTCACGCGCTCTCTCTCTGCCCCGTTCACGCGCTCTCTCTCTGCCCCGTTCACGCGCTCTCTCTCTGCCCCGTTCACGCGCTCTCTCTCTGCCCCGTTCACGCGCTCTCTCTCTGCCCCGTTCACGCGCTCTCTCTCTGCCCCGTTCACGGCGCTCTCTCTCTGCCCCGTTCACGCGTGAACGGGGCAGAGAGAGAGCGCGTGCTCTCTCTGCCCCGTTCACGCTGGCTGGCAATGAATGGATGAGCGCCTCATTGCACGCAACCGATGGGAAACGTAAACAGAATAGTGTGTGAAGATAGATAGGAGAAAAATCACACCGCGGAGCTCTGTATGGAGAAATGCTGTATACTAACAAATTCTGCCATATACAACATGTACTGCTATACTCAGGGGTGAACCTAGCCTCTCTGCTGCCTGAGGCGAACTACAGAACGGCGCATCCCCCCCCCCCCCCACCTCAAGGATGTCAGCGCCATCACACACACATAGAGGAACCACAGAAGAATCCAGAACAAGGGTCATTAATGGCAATGGCGGCTTGGCACAACCTACAGACACACAATAATGGCGGCAGAGCGGTGCTCCTGTAGCTGACACAGTCCTGCATCCTTATAGCACAGGAGGCAGCACTGATTGCAATCTATTATCTCTGGTACATGCCTACAAAACTCTGGGCAGCTCCAATGTGGTGCTGCCTGGCACCGACTAGTCAGACATGTCCACCATGCCCCATCATCCACACACCACAGGTAACGATCTGCAGTCTAAGCATCAACAAGCCGCCACCACACTAAGGCTACCTTCACATTTGCGTTCCCCTCCGCAGCGTTCTGTGGAGGGGATCCACAATGTGACCGCAGCACCGCAAGCTCCTATCTTTATAATGGGAGCGCACGGTGTTGTGCTTGACTGCGTATGACCGTGCGCACCCATTCACTGCCATATGTGATCTGTGCGCAGGCGGATGCCTGCGCACAAATCACCCAGTCTCGTCCGCACCAGAAATGCAACATGTTGCATTTCTGGTGCGGACGAGACTGGGTGATTTGTGCGCAAGCATCCACCTGCGCATAGATCACATATGGCAGTGAATGGGTGCGCACAGTCATACGCAGTCAAGCGCAGCACCGTGCGCTCCCATTATAAAGATAGGGGCTTGCAGCGCTGCGGTCACATTGCAGATCCCCTCCACAGAACGCTGCGGAGGGGAACGCAAATGTGAAGGCACCCTAAACTGGTAAAATTTCCCAACAGACCATGCCTCCTCCCGGAATACTTAGCCAATCACAAGTGCTGCACATGGGGCTATTCCGAGTTAATAGCAGGTGCCGAACAAGTGGGTTAAGGAAGGGATGTGGGAGCGGAAAGGGGGACAAGCAGTGCACGCGCCATGATAATTTAGAGGCCTGCAGTCACCTAGACTTTCATCTGAAACCTGGACAGGCCCTTTAATTATAATATTAAACACCTTAGCCCACTTCTAACAACGTGTAACATACTCCAGCAGTCACTGTACCTGTAAGTGAAAAAAATAAGCATATGGATGATTGGTCACATGACGTCTACTCAGACCACGGGAGGGTGGGGGGCGCCAAGCTGAACTCTTGCCCCGGGCGCCAGAAAACCTAGATACACCTCTGCTCCTGGGTGCATATGCATACAGTGCAGGGTTACTCCTGGATGCACATGTTTACAGTGCAAGGACACCTCTGGGCAAACACGTGTACGGTGCAGGGACGCTCCTGGGCGCACACGTCTACAGTGCAGGGACGCTCCTGGGCGCACACGTCTACAGTGCAGGGACGCTCCTGGGCGCACACGTCTACAGTGCAGGGACGCTCCTGGGCGCACACGTCTACAGTGCAGGGACGCTCCTGGGCGCACACGTCTACAGTGCAGGGACGCTCCTGGGCGCACACGTCTACAGTGCAGGGACGCTCCTGGGCGCACACGTCTACAGTGCAGGGACGCTCCTGGGCGCACACGTCTACAGTGCAGGGACGCTCCTGGGCGCACACGTCTACAGTGCAGGGACGCTCCTGGGCGCACACGTCTACAGTGCAGGGACGCTCCTGGGCGCACACGTCTACAGTGCAGGGACGCTCCTGGGCGCACACGTCTACAGTGCAGGGACGCTCCTGGGCGCACACGTCTACAGTGCAGGGACGCTCCTGGGCGCACACGTCTACAGTGCAGGGACGCTCCTGGGCGCACACGTCTACAGTGCAGGGACGCTCCTGGGCGCACACGTCTACAGTGCAGGGACGCTCCTGGGCGCACACGTCTACAGTGCAGGGACGCTCCTGGGCGCACACGTCTACAGTGCAGGGACGCTCCTGGGCGCACACGTCTACAGTGCAGGGACGCTCCTGGGCGCACACGTCTACAGTGCAGGGTCGCTCCTGGGCGCACACGTCTACAGTGCAGGGTCGCTCCTGGGCGCACACGTCTACAGTGCAGGGTCGCTCCTGGGCGCACACGTCTACAGTGCAGGGTCGCTCCTGGGCGCACACGTCTACAGTGCAGGGTCGCTCCTGGGCGCACACGTCTACAGTGCAGGGTCGCTCCTGGGCGCACACGTGTACAGTGCAGGGACACTCCTGGGCGCACACGTGTACAGTGCAGGGTCGCTCCTGGGCGCACACGTGTACAGTGCAGGGACGCTCCTGGGCACACACGTCTACAGTGCAGGGACGCTCCTGGGCACACATGTGTACAGTGCAGGGTCACTCCTGGGCACATATGTGTACAGTGCAGGGTCACTCCTGGGCACATATGTGTACAGTGCAGCTCCTCTCACCCCCTCTCTCTCCTTTCTCCTTACAGCTCCTCTGACCTCCTCTCTCTCCTGGCACCCCCTCTCACCTCCTCTTTCCTTACAGCTCCTCTCTTCTCAGACCCCCTAATTGCATCCCTCTCCCCTCCTCTCCTTGCAGCTTCTAATCGCACCCTCTCTCTCCTGCCAGCTCCTCTCTCCTCCGCTTTCCTCTCACCTCCTTCTTCTCGCATCCCCTCTCTCCTTCAGGGATCTCTCTCCTCCGCTCCCCTTGCAGCTCCGGCCTCCTCCAGCATGTATCCCGTGCTCTGGCCTGCGGGACACTCACTGATGACGTAACCGCCCTCTCCGTGCAGAACAGAGCTGCAGGGGGGCGGGAGATTTGAAAGCAGACAGCGGCCGGCGTGCTGCACTGCTTTAGTATATATCGGGGGCGGCGGCCGCGGCTCCCATGCCAGTAACTATCTGCAGGGAACCTGCCACCTTGCCGCCCCCTGTATGGCGCCGCCTGAGCAAACACTTCATATTGGCTCATGGTTAATGCGGCCCTGGCTATACTGTGTGCATACTGTATATAATGCTGCCATACCATGAGCAAATGACTGTGCCTTTAAGCTTGAGGGCAATTACAGTACCATGCAGGGATGGTAGAATACTAATACATACTTCTTACAATACCGTCATACACAGCTTATAGAATGCTATATGATAAAAGGTTCAGACAAATGGTAGCTTATTGCAGTACAGCACACAGCTGGTACAATATACCACATACACCCTATGTAATAGCACCATACAGTAAACATCGCATTACAGAACAACATTACAATACAATATCCTAATAAACAGCACTAACACCCCCAATGCTTACATAATAGCCCCATACAGTGCCAAACACCAGCACTACATAGCAGGAACGTAAAATCCTAAATACCAAGGTGATGGATAACAGGACCATATCCTAAACCCAAGCTGCACTAATACAGCATCTACAAAATGCTGTTTATAATGAACACAATATAATCTAAATTATATGGAGGCAAAAACAAAGGCAGTGCCATACAGTGCTCAGATACAGCTGCAGTGATGGCTCTGATCATACAGGTGGCACAGACACTATGGGGGGGGGGGGGGGTGCAGGGCTCACAACTTCTCCATTACACAACTTCCTGGGGGATGATGATATTAGATAAAGGAGCATATGAGGACTGAGAACGTGGTGGACTACAACTCCCAGCAGTTCTGACATAGGGGTCCCACACTGCACCACTAGCTCCTCTGCTTTACTACTGCCCACTGCATGCTGGGGCTTGTAGTGCTGGGGATACTCACCCCTGCAGGGGGCTGGGGACCTGTTTGCCCGCAGTGCTCCAGTGCTCATGTCAGCACTGCTGTGTGTGTGGCCCCTGATGTGAGCGAGTCTGCTGGGGCTTGTAGTGCTGGGGATACTCACCCCTGCAGGGGGCTGGGGACCTGTTTGCCTGCAGTGCTCCAGTCAGCACTGCTGTGTGTGTGGCCCCTGATGTGAGTGTGGAGCCCCAAGGGACGTGGGGTACTCGGTACCGGACCGATCTGCTGCTGGGGATGTCACTGGTGGCCTGGTCCGGACCGTGTCCCTGGCTCAGCACAATAAAAGGGGAATATTTACAAGGGATATTGTCACGGGTGACGCCACCCACTTGATGCGGCCAGTAATGGGGGCCGCCGCTGCTGCAGAACCTCCGGGGGTGATGTGAGGGCAGCGGAGGTGGTATATTTCCAGTGGGGGGGGAACTGTATCCCCCGGGGCAGTAAAGGGTTAAAGTCTATTGGGGTTATAGATGGTGGGGAAGAGTTGGAGGACACACACTCACGTTTAGTTGATTCTGTAATTCTCTTCTTGTCCTGATGCTGCAGAGCTGACAGGCTGGATCTGCAGGGAGGAATTGTCTCTGTGCTGAATCTGGAGCAAAGGTCACAATCAAGACACAGACTCCAAAGCTGTTTTCCAAGGCTTTACTGCTGATATTACTGCAGATTATAGTCCACGGAGTCTGTAATGGTGGCTGAGCTCTCTCCCCACACCTTGTCCGGGTCTTTGGCTTCCTTGTGCTGCACTGTGTGTGTGTCCTGAGCTGCTGCTTCTTAGCTAAGCTGCTGGGATTCCTCACGTCTCTCTCTGTTTGCTGCTGGTACCACTTGGTTAGGCAACTTGGGTCCTCTATGCTGTGCTGACCCCTCCGTGTTGCTTCACTCTGGTACTAGGGGCATCTAGAGATCCCGCTGTTCCTGGATTCGCTGTGCTGTGGGTGCCAGACACAGTACCGGATCCGGTGTCCGTCTCTTTGTGCTTACTTCTGGGGCAAGTGATGGTGTCACTCCAGCTCCCAGACGTGTTCCTCTGTCTTTCGTTCTCCTTGTCCCTCTGACCCTTTACTAGGTCTGCACTGAGCTAACTCTGCTCGGTGTCCTTTCCTCAGCCCTGCTGCGAGCTGAACTGAGCTCTCCCTCATGGGCCAGTGTATATAAGGGAGCAGGAGGTGCTCCCTCTATTGCCCAGAGGTGGTAGTGTTTGTCAGTGTGTAGTGGGGGAGAGAACCCATGTGATGTTATTGTGGCACATTAACCCATGGGGTGCCACATGAGCGAGTCTGCTGGGGCTTGTAGTGCTGGGGATACTCCCCCCTGCAGGGGGCTGGGGACCTGTTTGCCTGCAGTGCTCCAGTCAGCACTGCTGTGTGTGTGGCCCCTGATGTGAGCGAGTCTGCTGGGGCTTGTAGTGCTGGGGATACTCCCCCCTGCAGGGGGCTGGGGACCTGTTTGCCTGCAGTGCTCCAGTGCTCATGTCAGCACTGCTGTGTGTGTGTGGCCCCTGATGTGAGCGAGTCTGCTGGGGCTTGTAGTGCTGGGGATACTCATCCCCTGCAGGGGGCTGGTGACCTGTTTCCCCCAGTGCTCCAGTCAGCACTGCTGTGTGTGTGGCCCCTGATGTGAGCGAGTCTGCTGGGGCTTGTAGTGCTGGGGATACTCACCCCTGCAGGGGGCTGGGGACCTGTTTGCCTGCAGTGCTCCAGTCAGCACTGCTGTGTGTGTGGCCCCTGATGTGAGCGAGTCTGCTGGGGCTTGTAGTGCTGGGGATACTCCCCCCTGCAGGGGGCTGGGGACCTGTTTGCCTGCAGTGCTCCAGTCAGCACTGCTGTGTGTGTGGCCCCTGTTGTGAGCGAGTCTGCTGGGGCTTGTAGTGCCAGGGATAATCAACCCTGCAGGGGGCTGGGGACCTGTTTGCCTGCAGTGCTCCAGTGCTCATGTCAGCACTGCTGTGTGTGTGGCCCCTGATATGAGCGAGTCTTGGGCTTGCACTAGATTCTGCTCTACCCAGGTGCTGATGACTGGCCCACCCCGGACCCCAGTCATACTCATCTCTGTCTGGGTGGCGTACTCCTCTTCTATGCGTTGACAGCAAAAGAAGAGGAAGTGAAGGGGCGGAGCCGGGGGCGCCTCTTCTATGTGTTCCACAGTGTGGAACACAAAGACAGGGGAAGTGACGGCTGGATGCGGGGGCGGAGCAGGGGCTGGCGGCAGGCTTCTGAGTAAGAATAAACAATAATACCGGCGCGATGAGGGTGGGCGGCGCCTGGGCCCCGGCACTGCCCGAATACGCAGGGTGCTGACGCCGGCCCTAGCAGCCAGACGTTCACCTCCGCTCCAGGGAGATTCGTTCGGGCCCGTTAGGGGGCGGGGCCACAATGCCTGGGGGCCCACCATCACTTTTAACCGGTAACCCGGCGGCTCAGACCGAGCCTGTTCCCACATATGATCAATTACAAGTCAAAAACCGTCGTCCTCCTGTTCCGGGGTCCACCCCACCAACCCGAGTCTAAACCCGCACAGGTGGTGTTGGTCAGTGTCAAGTTATACAGATCAGTGATATGGTCTGTTTAGCGAGAAAGATTTGCCCGACGCGTTTCGCCTATAAAAAGGCTCGTCAGGGGCAATATTGTTTATGCTACATCAAGTTCATGAAGGTTCACATAGTTTCAGTGTGAACCTTAAGTTTTACAGTTCATCAACCAGGTCCAGGGATAGAATCCTATGTTTGGGAGGTCAAAGTAGGCCAAAAAGCGATGGTTCTTCTCTTTATCAGAGGTTTTCTTAAGATACCTAGAAAGTTTAAGAAGGTAAGAATGACCTTTGTCAGTTATGAAGGTTATCAGTGCTAATTGCTTTCACCAATCTATATTCTCTATGGTGTGAAAAAATATTTTTACAACACCCTTTAAATGTGATTTTTCGAGGGGTACTAAGGACGTACCAGGGGTGTGGAGCAGACGGAAGGCTGCACTTCGAGGTGTCCAGTCAACTTAACCCCTTATCTGAATGGAGTGTCCACTCCTTAGTAAATTACAAAGGGAAATATTACTTGAGTCATATTGGGGTTGTCTATCATCATATAGTTATATAATAAAAAGAACATACCTTCATCTGTTTTAGAATCCCTCTCTGGTGTGATTTTATTTGTCTCATAATCAGCCTCTTTGTTTTCTCCTTTTTAGACATGAAAAAAGACATTTGTCAAAATCCTGAATAGTATTAATTATCAAAGAATAATAAACTCTGAAGGTGTATTACTGACCTCCTTTCTTTACAGTTTCACACACAGGTCCGTGATACACTTAGTGCAGATGCAAGCTATAAGCTCTGATAAGCCCTTACTATACAGGTCTTGCTCTCTTAGTAGTTAAGAATAGTCAAGTTACTATTCAACCTATAAATATAAATAAGAGACATTCTCTTATTCACTATATAATATAAAGCCTTTTGTCTGAACAGTGGTGACAAAGGGTTAAACCACAATACCTTGCTGAAGCAGCACAGTCTGTCAGGCACCATTCCTGTGGAGCAGTCCCTCTGTGGTCCCGAATTGCAGCTGCCTCCCTGTGTATGGATGGCAACAGACTGCCGCCTTTCTTGGGGCATAAAGAATCAATTTTCCATAGATTCCAGTATTTAAGAAAATGGATCCAGCTGACATCACTTGCTTAAAGCAGCCATTACATTTGTGGCTGCACCTCTTTTTTTGCCAGCTGATTGCTGCTGGATCCCTTGTAACTGATTACTGAACATGTGAACTCAGCCTGACTAGAATCCCCTAGTAAGTGCAGTCCACAGTCAGCCAATCAGAGCACTTGCTGACTGACCTATGCAAATCAGCTGGAGGCAAGCAACCCATGACATTTCCACCAAAATTCAACAGGGACAGGACATTTTGAGAGCAGGGGTGGGTTCAGTATGTCGGCAGGTCCATTTTGGGGCAGTTTGGTCAGTTTTTCCTGGGTCTCCATAATGTAAAAGTGTTGACATGACGGGCCTATAAATAGAGGCCAGGTTGTCATGTATTCCTGGGTGAGCCTGGTAGGATCCGACACTACCCCACATCTGCACGTGGCGTCAGGCCCAGCCTGTCCCACCCAGTGTACACACATAGCGATGGGCCGGGGGCCACTGGGAACACGCTTGCCCTCGTGGTTCACCCATTTTGTTTTTGGCTGACTCAGGGCTCACTGACCCGCTGAGGGCTCCATGTTCCTCAAGCACATCCACACACCATTCTAGGCGGCCGACACCTTTCTCCCACCTTAAGGCCACTTGGTCTGTGCGTATTTGATAGGTGATGGGACAACTTGGTCATTTGATTTGATATATACCTCTATAGAATTACGGTTATAGGCATTCCATGTACTCTTATTACAGTTGCTATAACAGGTATGGAAACTCAATGGGATAGACAGGTGTTTTGCCAGATGAACAAGTCAAGAGACACATATCCTCCCGAAATTCTCATGGCTAGCTGTGGCGCAGTTGGTAAGACGGCTGTGCAGCAGTTGGTAGGGTCAGCTGGACTAATGTCAGAGCTACTCTTTTAGCCTGGGTTCAAATCCCCCCCTTGACCTCACGGTGGGATAGCACAGCGGTGGAAAGCACCGGCACACAGTGTGATAGATCTGAGCTCTGGGACACCGCAGTGTTCTGTGAATAGAAAAAAAAAACAAAAAACGTGCCAATCCTCCTACAGACCCTGGGCTTAATCCAGGACCGACGTCCGGGATCTCCAGAGAGACTCCCACCCGCAGCTGATTTCCCACCTGCACCACTGGAACCCCTCAGGCCTCGGTCAGGATTCGAACTTGCGGCCTCTTGGTCTGCAGTCCAGCCGCGCTAACGTTGGGCTAGAATGGCACCCAACAGATGTAGGCGGAGATATTAATCTTATCCTGAAACCAAGCCGCAGCCCTGGAGACAGATCACAGTGTACATAGACATGTGTCATATTGCTTGTATTCTAGTAGTAAAGGAAAAATCAGATTGTGAAACTACTAAAAATGATAATAAGCAATTACAAAAAAGTGATTTTCTTTATCTGTATTGTTAGTCTTCCAGCATTGTTCCAGTGTATTGTTAATTTCCAGCAAAGTCAATGAGTTTTCCGAAATGCTGCATTTTTTACTGCTCCAATGTACCCAATGAGTATTGTATTATACTTTTAGGGGTTATCGTTGTACCTACAGTATACAAATCCACAGGGGCGGGACATTTTGAGAGCAGGGGTGGGTTCAGTATGTCGGCAGGTCCATTTTGGGGCAGTTTGGTCAGTTTTTCCTGGGTCTCCATAATGTAAAAGTGTTGACATGACGGGCCTATAAATAGAGGCCAGGTTGTCATGTATTCCTGGGTGAGCCTGGTAGGATCCGACACTACCCCACATCTGCACGTGGCGTCAGGCCCAGCCTGTCCCACCCAGTGTACACACATAGCGATGGGCCGGGGGCCACTGGGAACACGCTTGCCCTCGTGGTTCACCCATTTTGTTTTTGGCTGACTCAGGGCTCACTGACCCGCTGAGGGCTCCATGTTCCTCAAGCACATCCA
>JARQOC010001861.1:0-33737 GCA_033576535.1 Allobates femoralis | reverse complement strand
AAAAGGGGCAAGTCCATCAGCTTGCTGATAGGCCTGAGTTTGACAACAGTTCTAAAGTCTCTATATTTATATAAGCTGAATGTATGTGTGTGTATCAAAGTTCCGCCCCCGGTAGGGGCATGGTAGGACAGGGACCCATCAGATCTAAGGTCACCTTGTCATGGTTTATGGGCAAACAGTTACTGGCCAAAATGTGTACTAAGAACCTTACTTTACAAAGATTAAAATATTCCAAAAAAAATCCAATAATGTTAGTTTTTTCAAAAAACGCATGTTTTTATATTTTTTCTCAAATGCATAGGTGTTTTACTTCTACTATCCTATGTGTATATACACACATGATTGGCAGTGATTAGAGCTGCTGTGAAACCTTTTTATTGTAGATAGATAGATATAAAAGATGGAGAGATATAGGTAGTTGGTAGGTAATATAGATAGATAGATAGATAGATAGATAGATAGATAGATAGATAGATAGATAGATAGATATCAAAATATTAGCAGCACCCTGGTAATGCCAATCACATGCAAACACTGATGTTCCCAGAAGATGGACAAACAGTAGTAAAAGTACTAACCGTACAAGGACGTAAACCTGTGATGGAGCCTGTTTTCTACTATACAGCTTTTCTATTATACAGGTTATTTTATTTTATCCAGAACCAAAACTCACCAAGTGCAAGAAAATATGTCTTCACCCAATGCGTGTTCAAAGACAAATGATTGATATTGACACAGCTGGTCTTTTACAGCCACTGTTCATGACATCACATAAGCCATTGTGACATCATCCTATGCAAATGAGCACATGGCATAACAGGAAGACCAAAGCCACAGAGCAAGTCACATGATCAGCTTGGCTGATAGGCCTGAGTTTGACAACAGTTTCTAAACTCTGTATATTTAATATAAAGCTGAATGTATGTGTGTGTATCAAAGTTCCGCCCCCGGTAGGGGCATGGTAGGACAGGGACCCATCAGATCTAAGCTACCTTGTCATGGTTTATGGGCAAACAGTTACTGGCCAAAATGTGTACTAAGAACCTTACTTTACAAAGATAAAATATTCACAAAAAAAAATCCAAATAATGTAGTTTTTTCAAAAAACGCATGTTTTTTATTTTTTTCTCAAATGCATAGGTGTTTTACTTCTACCTATCCATATGTGTATATACACACATGATTGTAGTGATTGAGAGCTGCAGTAAACCTTTTATTGTAGATAGATAGATATAAAATGAGATGATGGTAGATATAGGATAGATAATAGGATAGATAGATGATAGATAGATAGATAGATAATAGATAGATAGATATGCAAAATATTAGCAGCACCCTTTGGTAATGCCAATCACATACAAACACTGAATGTTCCCCAGAAGAAAGGACAAACAGTAGTAAAAGTACTAACCGACAAGGACGTAAACCTGTGATGGAGCCTGTTTTCTACTATACAGCTTTTTTTCTACAGGTTATTTTATTTTATCCAGAACCAAAACTCACCAAGTGCAAGAAAATTTGTCTTCACCCAATGAGTGTTCAAAGACAAATGATTGATATTGACCCCAGCCTGGTCTTTTACAGCCACTGTTCCATGACATCACATAAGCCATTGTGACATTTATCCTATGCAAATGAGCACATGGCATAACAGGAAGACCAAAGCCACAGGGCAAGTCACATGATCAGCTTGACTGATAGGCCTGAGTTTGACAACAGTTCTAAAGTCTCTATATTTTATATAAAGCTGAATGTATGTGTGTGTATCAAAGTTCCGCCCCCGGTAGGGAAATGGTAGGACAGGGGACCCATCAGATCTAAGTCACCTTGTCAGGGTTTTTAGGAAAACATTTTCTGGCCAAAATGGTACTAAAACCCCCTTTTTTTACAAAGAAAAATATTCCAAAAAAAACCCAAAAAATTTATTTTTTTTAAAAAAAACGCATGTTTTTAATTTTTTTTCTCAAATGCTAGGTTTTTACTTCTACCTATCCATAGTGTATATACACACATGATTGTGTGATTGGGAGCTGGTGAACCTTTTATTGTGATAGATAGATAATAAAGAGGGAGAGATATAGGTAATGGATAATGATGATAGATAGATAGATGATAATAGATAGAAAGATAGATATCAAAATATTAGCACACCCTTGGAA
Source organism: Allobates femoralis (assembly GCA_033576535.1). Lineage (NCBI taxonomy): Eukaryota > Metazoa > Chordata > Amphibia > Anura > Aromobatidae > Allobates > Allobates femoralis. Next base: position 31,578 of record JARQOC010001861.1, on the reverse strand, counting down.
ATCCCCAATCACATGAAAACACTGATGCCCCCAAAGTGGAAAAACAGTAGTAAAAGTACTAACCGTAAAAGAACGTAAACCTGTGAGGGAGCCTGTTTTCTCTATAAGCTTTCTATTATACGGGTTATTTTTATTTTATCCAGAACCAAAACCACCAAGTGCAAAAAATTTTCTTCACCCAATGCGTGTTCAAAGACAAATGATTGATAACACAGCATTCTTTTACAGCCACTTTTTCCATACATCACATAAGCCATTGTGAATCATCCTATGCAAATGACCCAAGGGCATAAGGGGGAAGGGCCAAACCCACAAGCAAGTCACATGATCGCTTGGCTGAAGGCCTGGTTTGCCCAACAGTTTCAACCTGTATATTTATAAAAAGTGAATGTTGTGTGTGTATCAAAGTTCCCCCCCGGTGGGGCATGGTGGACAGGGACCCATTAGATTAAGGTCACCTTTCATGGTTTATGGGAAACATTATTTGGCCAAAATGTGCAAATTTTACTTTTACAAAGATAAAATATCCAAAAAAAAAAAAAATGTTTTTTTCAAAAAACGCCTGTTTTTATATTTTTTTCAAAAAAAACTTCACCAACATTTTTTTTTAACACCCCCTTTAGGTTTTTTGGTCTCTTAAAACCTTTTTTTAATTGATTATAAGTTGGAAGGATAATAAATATAATGATAATGTAATATTATAATAAAATAGAAGTACTAGTTAAATTAAAGATAGAAAGATATAATAAAAGATATCAAAAATTCCACCACCTGGTAATGCCAATCACATACAAACACAGATGTCCCCAAAAGATGGACAAACAGTAGTAAAAGAAACTAACCGTACAAGAACGAAAAACCTGTGATGGAGCCTGTTTTCTACTATACAGCTTTTCTACAGTATTTATTATTTATCCAGAACCAAAAACTCCCCAAGTGCAAGAAAATTTGTCTTCACCCAATGAGTGTTCAAAGACAAATGATTGATTATTGACACAGCCTGGTCTTTTACAGCCACTGTTCCATGACAATCACATAAGCCATTGTGACATCATCCTATGTAAATGAGCACATGACATAACAGGAAGACCAAAGCCACAGAGCAAGTCACATGATCAGCTTGGCTGATAGGCCTGAGTTTGACAACAGTTCTAAACTCTGTATATTTATATAAAGCTGAATGTATGTGTGTGTATCAAAGTTCCGCCCCCGGTAGGGGCATGGTAGGACAGGGACCATCAGATCTAAGGTCACCTTGTCATGGTTTATGGGCAAACAGTTACTGGCCAAAATGTGTACTAAGAACCTTACTTACAAAGATAAAATATCCCAAAAAAATCCAATAATGTAGTTTTTTCAAAAAACGCATGTTTTTATATTTTTTCTCAAATGCATAGGTGTTTACTTCTACCTATCCATATGTGTATATACACACATGATTGGCAGTGATTGAGAGTCTGCTGTGAACCTTTTTATTGTAGATAGATAGATATAAAAAGATGGAGAGATTTAGGTAGGGTAATAGAGATAGTGATAGATAGATGATAGTAGATAGATAGATAGATAGATAGATATCAAAATATTAGCAGCACCCTGGTAATGCCAATCACATGAAAACACTGATTTTCCCCCAGAAGTTGGACAAACGTAGTAAAAGTCTAACCGACAAGGACGTAAACCTGTGATGGAGCCTGTTTTCTACTATACAGCTTTTCTTTTTATAAGGTTATTTTATTTTTCCAGAACCAAAACTCACCAAGTCAAAAAATTTGTTCTTCACCCAATGAGTGTTCAAAGAAAAATGATTGATATTGACACACATGGCTTTTACGCCACTGTTCCATGACATCACATAAACCCATTGTGACATCTCCTAGCAAATGGCACAGGGCTAACAGGAAACCAAAGCCACAGAGCAAGTCAATGATCAGTTGCTGATAGGCTGAGTTTGACAACAGTTCTAAAGTCTTATATTTATATAAAGCTGAAGTTGGTGTGTATCAAAGTTCCCCCCCCGGTAGGGGCAGGGGAAGGCAGGGACCCATCAATCAAGCCCCTTGTCATGGTTTAGGGAAACAGTTACGGGGCCAAAATGTGACTAAAAACCCTTTTTACTTTACAAAGATAAAATATTCCAAAAAAAAAATCCAAAAATTTATTTTTTTAAAAAAACGATTTTTTTAAAATTTTTTTCCAAATGCATAGGTTTTTTAAATTCTACCTATCCATAGGTATAACAACATGTTGGGGAGGTTTGAAGCTGCGTGAACCTTTTATTGTAGAAGTTAAAAAAGAGGAGAGATAAGGTGTTGGATAAAAAAAATAGATAGATAGATAGATAAAATTAGAAGCAAAATATTACCACCCGGGTAACCCAACACATCAAACACGGGTTTTCCCCGAAGAGGACAAACAGTAAAAAATTTAAAACCGACAAACGAAAAACCTGTGAGGGACCTTTTTCACTATACACTTTTTTTTTTATACATAGTGATGGGCAATCTACTCGGGGGGAAACTCGTTACCCCGGGGGGGGTTTTAAAAAAGGGGAACCCGGGACTCGCACCGGCGATTTTCCCCGGGGACTCGCAAAGTACGATCCAATGCAAGAAAAAAAAGGGGAAATTCCATTTTTACTGCGAGACTCGCTAAAACACACGAAAGGAGCTTAAAATCCCCCCCCAAACGTTTAGAGAAGGCACCGCTTGGGGGGGGATACCCCTGTAATAGTGTTTCCGAGGAGTCGTAGCGACCCAGCAATCCTGCGGTCACAACCCATTCCTGTTTTCCCTTTTTCGGACTCGCGAATCAGAATCTTTTTATTCCGACAAATTTTTGGGGGAAACAGCCTACGTGTTAGGTCAGACAAATTGTAAGATGGACAAGGATTTCCCCCAAAATCTTTTCAGAAATCCCACACCCCTCTTCTTTTTGGCTTTACATGTTTGGCTTCGCCCCTTTCGGATGGCTATGTCATCGATGACAAAAGGTTTTATATAAATTTGCCCCCCCGGGGCCATTTACACTTTTCCCTCTGAAGATCTAGCTAAACAGGGTGGGGGAAATTCTGGAGCAATCAAAGGGTTTGGGTTCAGTGGGGTGTAGGGAACTTCAAGATTCCTTATAAAAACCCCCAAAACAGCTCTTTGTGACAGCTAGCAGGGGGAAAAGGGGGGACTTTTTAAACTGTGACACTTGGGCCGGGGGGGGGAAAACAGGACTGCAGCCCTTTACAGGTTAAAGGGACGCCCCCTCATACTTCGTTACCACTCCACTTTTTCAATACCAATGAGGGGCTTAGTTTGGGGTACTATTTACTTTTTTTTGCCACTGAAAATTTTTTGGGGTCCAAAAAACCCCCTTCATTTTTAAATTTTTGTCTGTGGCAGAAAAATGCGTTGCTCCTCCTAGTTGCAAAAGCACACCCACCATTCTGCGACAATTTTGTGCCATTTAAAAATTTTTTTTCAGGGAAAATGTGCTGTTTTCACTGCCAAGGGGTTGCACCCCTTAACCCGCCAGAATGACGCCCCCCAAAAAACCCCCCAAAAACCCCACTGGGTTTGGCTGTGCGCCTTTTTTTTTTTTTTTAAAGGGACTATTGCTGTTTCCCACTGCCAAGTTTTTACACCACTTAACCCCCATAATGACGCCGCAGCAACCCCAAAACCTCCACTCGGGGGCTTGCCACTTTCAAATTTTTTCGGGAATAGTGTAGTGTTCCCGGGGGAAAAGGGTTTTTAGCACACACTTAACCCCCAGAAGTGATGCCTCAGCAAAAACCAAACTCCACCCTGGGTGCCTGTGCGCCTTTCAATTTTTTCAGGGAAAGTGGGGTCTTCACTGCAAGTTTAGCACACATTTAAAAACCCCCGGGGAAAAGTGCCCACAGCAACACAAAACCCATCTCGGGGCTGGGGCGCACTTTCAAATTTTTTTAAAGGGGATTTAGGGGCTGCTTCACGCCAAGTTTAGCACACACTTAACCCCCAGTAAGTGACCCCTGCAGCAAAAACCAAACCCCACTCGGGGCTGGGGCGCACTTTCTAATTTTTTCAGGGAATAGTTTTATGCTTCACGGGAAAAATTTTGGGGACACACTTAACCCCCAAAAGTGACGCCTGCAGCCACACCAAACTCCACCCGGGGCTTTTCGCACTTTTTTTAATTTTTTTTGGGGGAAAAATAGTGTATGCTTCACTGCCAATTTAGCACACATTTTAACCCCCCAGAAATTGACGCCTACAGCAACACCAAACCCATCTCGGGGCGGGCGCACTTTTAATTTTTTTCGGGGAATAGGGGTAGTGCTTCACGCCAAGTTTTACACACACAAAACCCCCATAAGTGCCCCCTACAGAAAACCCCAAACCCACTGGGTGGCTGTGCCATTTTCAAATTTTTTTTAAGGGGAAAATGTGCGTTTTAACTGAAAAGGGTTAGCACACACTTAACCCCCAGTAATTGACGCCTGCAGCAACCCCAAAACCCATCTCGGGGCGGGTGCGCATTTTTCTAATTTTTTGGGGGGAAAGGTAGGTTTCACTAAATTTTAAAAACACACACTTAACCCCCAGTAATGACCCCTGCACCACACCAAATTTCCATCTCGGGGGCTTTTGCGCATTTTTCCAAAATTTTTTCGGGGAAAGTGTATGCTTCACTGCCAATTTAGCACACACTTAACCCCCAGAAAGTACGCCACGGGCAACACCAAACCCTTTGGGTTGGTTGCCACTTTTTAATTTTTTGGGGAATAGGTAGTGCTTCACTCCCCAAGGGTAGCACACACTTAACCCCCCAGTAATGACGCCTCAGAAACACCAAAACCCACCCGGGGGGCTTTGCGCACTTTTTTAATTTTTTCAGGAAATATTGGGTGCTTCACTTAAATGTTAGCCCCAAACTTTTTTTCCGCCAGAAAGGGGCCCCCCTGCAGCAACCCCAAAAACTCCTGGGGGTGGCTTTTCCCCTTTTTCTAATTTTTTCGGGGAATATTGGGTGCTTCACTGAAAGTTTTACCACATTTAAACCCCAAAAAGTGACCCGGGCCAGCAACCCCAAAAACTCCATCCGGGGCGGCGTTTTTTCCCCAAATTTTTTCGGGGAATAGGGGTAGGTTTTCCCCTGCCAAGTTTTAGCACCCCTTTAACCCCCGAAAGGGACCCCTACAGAAACCCCCAAAACTCCCATCTGGGTGGCTGTCCCATTTTTCAAATTTTTTTAAGGGCTAGTGTGTCTTTCACTCCCAAAGTGTTAGCACACACTTAACCCCCAGTAATGACGCCTGCACAACACCAAACCCACCCGGGGGGCGTGGGGCACTTTCAAATTTTTTTTCGGGAAAAATAGGTATCCCTTTTCGGGGGAAAGTGTTACACCACTTAACCCCCCCATAATGCCCGCCTGCCCACACCAAACCCCCTCTCGGGGCTGTGCCATTTTTTCAAATTTTTTTTTCAGGGAAAAAGTGTAGGGGGCTTCATCCCAAAAAGGGTTTAGCACATTTTTTAACCCGCCAAAAGTGACGCCTACAGAAACCCCCAAAACCCCCTGGGTGGCTGTGGCACTTTCAATTTTTTTCGGGGAATAGTTTTAGGGCTTCCCCCCCCAAAAGGGGTACACATTTTTAACCCGCCAGTAAGTAAACCCTTTGCAGCAACACCAAACTCCATGGGGGGTGGCGTGCGCATTTTTCAATTTTTTCAGGGAATAGTGTGGTGTTTCACTGTCAAGTGTTCACATTTTTAAAACCCCCCATAAGTGACCCTGCGCAACACCAAACTCCATCTCGGGGCTGTGGCCCACTTTTTTTTTTTTTCGGGGAATAGTGGGGTGCTTCCCCTGCCAAGTTTTTAGCACACACTTAACCCCCAAAAGTGACCCTGCATCAACACCTAACTCCCTGGGTGGCGTGCATTTGTCAAAAAATGCCCAAAAAACCCCCAAAAATTTAAAAAAAACCACCCCCCCAAAGGGACGGGGACGGGGTCGGGGCCCTACAGTGGGAACAAAAAGGGCCCGGGGTAAAAGTAGACAAAAAAGGGATTGATCGACCCCCTTTTCCCTGCGTCAAAATTTTCCCCAGCCCAAAACCCGAAACGTGTTTTGGGGGGCCGGGGAAGTTTCAAGACCAAATAACATCTTGGATGGCTGACAAACCTCAACCACCGGTTCTGGCAGCACACAATCACCTTGACCCCATAAAAAGTGCCGCTACTAAAAAAGGGGGGTCATCAATCCACAAAATCTTCCTTTTTTCCCCAACCCCCGCCAAAAAAAGGGGGAAAAAAAAGACCCTGAATTTTGGGGGTTTGGGAAAAATTTTTTTGGGGTTTTTACAGCCATTCAGACAACCCGGGGCCTTTTTTGTCCCCTCCTTTAAAAGATAATTTTAACCAACTACAAATTTCCCTCTATGGACAAATTTTGGGATTCACCCGTCCTGGGTGAACGCCCTTTCAAAAAAGCCTAGACCGTCTCAGGGGGTGGGGGGGTGAGATATGAAAAAACACACATCCCATTGGCCAGCCTGACCATCCCTTTTTCCAAATATTTTTAGGGGGAGGGGGGGGATGATAGGAAACCCCTACCCAACCGGACACTTGGGCATGCAACCCCAAAAAACACCCCGGGGAGGAAAGTGGTTTTTTTACCACCGCCTAAAGCCCCAGGCTTACCCCTTTTTAAAACCCCAAAACCAAGCTGGACAACAGTAGCCCAAAAATTGGGCAAATGTTTTCCCAAACTTACCAACCCTTTTGCCCCCAAATTTAAGAACATTTGGGGCCAAAAAAAGTTCCCACATTTTTGTTGGCCAACTCCCTTCATTTTCCTAAAAACCCCAAACCCCAAAAGGGGCGAACACCCCTTTTCCCCGGAAATTTTTTAAAGTTTTCCCTCAGTACCAAAGGGGGGGTTTTATGTAAAAATCTCTACCCGGGTGAAAAGGGGCCGGGGGAAAGTAAACTTTAGCCCCGCAGTAGCGAAAACACATGATCTTTAAACACCCAAATCAGGGGTTGGCCCCCTCAGGGGTTTACTCGGGGCCTTTTGACCTCAACACCCCTTTTTGGGCCCCTTCAAACGCCTTTTACCACTACTGTTCATTTCAGCAGCTCCTACCATAAAATCCCCCACAAGCGGGGTTAGCCCAAGAAAATCCCCCATCAAGTGAATTGTGAGTCGGGGGCCAATTGTCCAAGGGTTTTTTTTTTTTTCCAAAACCCGAAAAGAGGAAAAAAGGGAAACCCCCTTTTCCCCACACCCTTTTTTTTCGAAAAAAGACAGCCAAATTTCTAAGCTGTTACTGTAAAATGCTGCCTTTTTTTGGGTTGGGGATACTGATTTTTTGGGGGTTTTTGGCTGTCCCCAAAAACACCCCGAACACGTCCCCAATTTGAAAATTTTTTTTTCACTTTCTCCAAAACCCGCGGGTACACCCAAAAGGGGGTTAACAACTTGAAACGTCCTGACAAATCTGGAGCAGAAAAGTTTTACCTGACAACTAACCGGGGCAAGTACTTGTGGACAGGGCAAAATACATTCCCTACCGCTCACGATCAACCTTTCAGAGTGTCCCCAAAAAGGAAAAAATGGAATATCGCGATCCTACCAACTCCACGAATAGCGGGGACAGCACATCCGGGGGGGTCCCTTTCCCCATATACTTCACAACACAATGTGCGTCTTAAAAAACCCTTTACCCACCCGCTGAAATTTTTCCCCCACACACGTCAAAGTTGGGAGCTTTGCAGTACGCATCACCAGGCGACAACAAAGGGCCCTTTTTAAGCCATCTTCTAGGTGAAAACCCCTCCCACTCAAACGAGCTGGGGAAAGGTGTTAAACAACAGACAATGAGGGGCTGGCCCCACGAAAACACAACCCGGTCTTTTTTCAGGATAAGGGAAAAAACCCCTTTGTTGAAAGCAAAAAGCTCAAATTTTTCCCAAACCTCCCGCATGGCCCCGTATAATTTTGTAGTTCAGAAATTTTTAAAAAAATTTTAAACCCGGGATTTATCTGTTTAAACAAGAAGGGCGAAAAATTGCGGACATTTCCGACACTAAAGGGCCTTGCAAATCATCTCCCCTTTTAAAAAACACAATTTAATTTGCCCAAACACGATTAATTTGGACTCCCCAAAACCCAAGGGGGAATTCTACATTAAAAAAGGGGGTTTGGCTGGGTTTTTTAGCAAAGGGGGTTTTTAAAGGGGAAAAAAACGAAAACAGCCCCCACCCGGGAAGAATACAAACTTTTTGGGGTACGATGGGGGGGGGTCGGGACGCGCCCTTTGCGGGTTCTAGAAATTTTGTTTACTGCAAAAAAAACTGCAGGGGTAAAGACCCCATTTTTAGCCCAAAACCACCCCTGCTGTGTTTGTTTAAAAAATTCCCCCTGAATCAAAAACAAAAATCTTGAGGGCACAGCAGAGGGCTATGGTTTCCACATTTTAACACCAGGATAAAGACCAAAACCCCCAAATTTTTTCCAGGGAAATTTTTTGGGCGGGCAAACAAAACATTTTTTTAGGAAGAGAAGCCGTTTTTTTTTCTCCAGGGTTTACGGGGGGTTGCCCCCTGAGGGGAATTCCCCAACCCCATTTTATGTCGGAAAAAGGCTGGGTGGGTTTGAAAGCGGGAGGCGGAGACCGTTTTGAACCAGATGCCTATTTTTCCCATCTTTTGGGGTGACACAAAAGACAGGATCTTTGTAGCCTAGCACAAAAGTCTGACTTCACCCTCAATGTTGCCCGGGGGAAAACCACCCCCCTTTAACATCTTTTGACAGGACCTCTGGGGGTTTGCAACTTTCCTTGACCCACGCTACAAAGAAAATTTTCCCCCAACGCGGGTTGCATCCCCAAAGGGGGTTTAAACGATGGATTTTTCAAAAGTGGGGGGGTTGACAATTTAATGTCAATTTTCACCATCGCCCCCGGGGCTATACCACGAAAAACAGCTCTTTGCCACAGCACCCTTTTGGTTCAACACAAATTTTCCACATTGTCAAAAGAGGGGGGTTTAAAATGTCCACCAACTGGGGGGAAAGTTCAACAGACCTTTTCCAAAACTGCAACGGATTGGGGCCTACTTTCCCCCCCGTCTGGGGGACAAACATTGGGCAAACAAAGTTGAACGATAGGGTTGGACACTACCATTTTTAAACCCAAAACCCCCCTGCCCCCCTTTTAAATTTCGGGGGTTTTCCCAACTTCACGCTTGGCGAGCTTCTTTATCCCCTTTGGGGTTTTCCCCGGCCTCCCACTCTATTGGGGGCACAAAAACGTGTTTTTAGTGCCCTGGGGGGGAAATTTTCACTGAAGAAGGCACCCGGGTGACTACCAAAAAAAAACCGAAGACTCCTCTCTTTTTAAATTTAAAAAAAGGACTGGATACCCCTCAAAGTTCTTTTAAACCCCTTTTTAGACAAAAAACCCCAAAACCCAAGGACATTTTCAAATTTGTTTCTTTTTGGGTCGTGGGGTTTAAAAAATTAAAGTCCTCTTCGACACAAAGGGAAAAAACAATGTCCCTCTGCTAAGAAATTGGAAAATAATTTTTTCCCGCTACATTTTCCATACAACAAAACTTTCAAATCAGGTCTTTTTACTTTTTTAAAAATGCACACTTTGATTTTTTTTTGACCTTTTTTTTATGTCAGACAATCCAAAACAGTCCTTTGGCTGAAAATTTTTTTAAAGGGAAAAAACCCCATGCCTGCTTTTTGGGGATTTCTCAAACAAATAAAACCCCCTTTTTTTTGGCTAAATTCCCTTTCAAAAAATTTTTTTAAAAAGGATCCCCGCCCCTTGGGCAATTTTTTTTGGCTACAAGCCAAAAACCCCAACGAATACTTGCTTTTAAAATGCCCCCCAAAGGGCAAGAAAAAAAGTATGGGCCCAAAGCGCCCTCCCCCAACTTTCCCAAAAAGAGTTGATCTCGCCCCTTGGGGAAATTTTTTTTAGGCTACAAGCCTATACCTTCATCGAATACTTTTTTTGTTTCTATCCTCAGGACAAAAAATAGTTAAAAGGGGCCCCGCGCCCTCCCTAAATTTTCCAAAAAAAGTTGATCCGCCCCCTTGGGGTAATTTTTTTTTAGGCTACAACCCCATCCCTTTTTTCAAAAAACTTTTCTTTATACTCTCAGGACAAGCAAATGAAGGGGCCCCGCCCCTCCTAAATTTTCCCAAAAAAGTTGATCCCCGCCCCTTGGGCTAATTTTTTTTTAGGCACAACCAAAACCTTCATCGAAAACTTGTTTTTTACTATTTTCCCCCGGCAACAAATTAGGGGCCCCCGCCCCCTCCCAATTTCCCCAAAAGATTGAACTCGCCCCTTGGCTAATTTTTTGGGGGGACAAGCCTATACCTGCATCGAATACTTGCTTTGTACTATGCCTCAGGACAAGCAAATAGTAAGGGCCACCCCCCTCCTAAATTTTTCCCAAAAAAGTTTAAATCCCCCCCTTTGGGGGTTTTTTTGAGGCTCAACCATACCTTTCATCGAAAACTTGCTTTACTATGCCTCAGGACAAGAAAAAAGTATGGGGCCCCCCGCCCCCCTAATTCCCAAAAAAATTTTATCTCCCCCCTTGGGGTAATTTTTTGAGGGGGTACAAGCCTATTCCCCCCATCGAAACTTTTCTTGTACATGCCTCAAACCCAACAAATGTATGGGGGCCACCCCCCCCCTCAAATTCCAAAAGATTTATCCGCCCCTTTTGGGGGGTTTTTTTTGGGGGCTACAAGCCTTCCCCGCATTTGAAACTTTCTTGACTAAAAGCTCTCAGGACAACAAATTAGTAGGGGGCCCCGCCTCCCCCCAACTTTAAAATAAGTTTATCCCCCCGGGGGGTAATTTTTTTGTGGCAACAGGGGCCCATGCCTGCATCGGGAAAAAGGGGCTTGTACAAGATCCTGCGGAGCAGGCGAAGGGTCCCCCCTGTAGCAGGGGGAAAAACGCGTAAAACGCGCTCTGTTCAAGTAACGCCCACCTTCGGGATCTGTTTTCCCAGGTTTTTTTCCCCATACCGAGTTTTTAAAGGTTTAAACCCCCCCAAAAAAGGCACTTTTTTTTGTCCAACTTTTTTAGTGCAGCATAAATTTTTCCCATAATAACCAAGGTCCTTCTGCGCCATGGGGCCAAAGTACTTGCAATGATGAACTTTTAAAACCCCCCCAAAAAAAAAAAAACCCACACATCCCCCTTTCCCCAAAAAAAAACAGGGCACAAAGCAGTTTTTGGTTTAAATTTGGGGATTTTTTCGCCATAATGGCAAAAAATTCAGAAAATTTTTTTTTTTTTTTTTTTTTTTTTTGGGGGTTTTTTAAAATTTGTAAAAAAAAAAATTTAACCCCAAAACAAAGAAATTTTGCAATCACAAAAAAAAATAAAAAAAAAAAAAAAAGGGGTTTCGCTGGGGTGGGTTGCCGCATCCCCCCCTTGGCTGTAACTGGCACCCCCCCGGGGGGCGTTGATAGGTCCGGGGCCAAAAACAAAACCTCCCCCCGGGTTGGAACCCCGTTGGGGGGGTTTCGGGGGCCGGGGTTCCTTGGCTTTTTCCCCCCGATTTTTGGGACACCCCCCCTGGGTCGAAACCCTACCTTTCCCGGGGGGGGGCCCCCCTTCCAGGATTTTAAAATTTTAAACCCCCCCCCCAAAAAAATAAAAACACCCCCCCCCGGGGGGTTTTTTGGGGGCCAAAACGCATCGGGGGAAAAATTTATTGCTAAAACCCCCCCCCATCTTCCCCTTTTAAGGGGGAAGTCACCAAGAACGTATGAACTGCGGGCAAATCAACTAACTGCCTCTCGGTCTTGGGTGCCCCCGGGATCAGAGGGGGGGCCTGGGGTTCCAGTACTCCCCCCCCCCGGGGCTGGCGCCCGGCACTGGGGGGGGGCGGTGGGGGCCCTTCATCCCCTCTTTTTTTTATTTTGCGGGGCCCCAAATTGGGTGGGGTGGCGGGGGGTGGGGTGGGGTGGGGTGGTGGGGGGTGGGGTGGTGGTGGTTCTTTCCCCCCCCCCCCTTCATCGGTGGGGGTTGAGGGCCCCCTCCCCCCCCAGGCAGCTGTGGGGCTTTTTTCCAAAAGCCGCCTCCAAAAAGGGGCCAGCTCTGGGGTAAATATAAAAAACTTTTGGGGAAAATGGGTTGCCTTTGGAAAAAAAACCCCCAAAAGGGGGCCCAAAAAATTTTAAAATGTCACGCTTTTTTTTACCAGTGTATCTGTGTTTTCTTGTTTTTTCTTGGGCCCCCAAAAGGGAAGCCCCAAAAAAATTTAAAGGAATTTTTTTGGCCATGCCCCAAACTATATTGAGTGTGGGACGTTGCCCCCCGATTTTTCCCAAATTACATTAAAAATTTTAAAAATTTAACTGCATTTTAAAACACTTGCCCGACTTAGGGGGGACAGCAAAATTATCATTGAAACAAAATTAGGGGCCACAACTAATTTTTGATTTTTTTGGGGAAAATTTTAAAAGGGGACAAAGCAAAAGCCTGACAGGGTGGGGCCCAAAAATTGTAGGGATGTATTTTGGGCCCCTTATGCAATCGAGGCCATTAGGAAAAAGATACAACTGTGGCTTTTGACAGGCAAACCAGACAGGGGCCCAGACCCTTTTGAGGCCATTGGGGGGAACAGGGTTTTTTTCCCAAACATGCCAACAAAAAACTAATTGTGAGGCACGGAACATTGTGCTGACCACCCTGCAGAAAATTTCTTATTTTTTCCAAACGTCACAATGGACTATAAATGTTTTATGTCCTGGATCTTGCCAAAGGTAATAAATGTGTTCACCCTGGCAGAAACAAACCCCCGTGTGGGGGATTAAACCAGCACACTCATTTTAGAGCTTTATACGTACATTGTGTCCCCCGTGGAAGGGCCTCTCCTCTTGTACCTTTTTGACCTGATTGTCTTCGGACGTTTTTTTTGTCGTTTTCCCTTACCTCATGTAAAGTGCCATGGGAACCTAATGGGGCTATATAAAAAATAATAAAAAAATAATAGTAAACAACAGTGCGGCAGACACATACCTTTCAACGGGCCACCGGGCCAGAAAGACAGCCGTTCAAGTGGGAATAATTACCCCTGACCACTTCCGGGGGCCCCCCCCCAGGATCCTCCGTGTTCCGCTTAAAAATTTGGGCGCGGCAGCTTCCAAGGCTTCATAATGTTGGGGCAACGTAAATGAATTTTAAAAACCCGGGTTTAGACCCTTTAACATTTGAAACACTAAAAATATTTTACAAATCAACAATAACATTTTAAAAAAGTTTGTTGAAATGGTATACAAGGCACATGGAACGCAGTGTGGAACTCATCAACAGCATTTCGGCATTTACTCCGTGGCCACAATCACAAATGGGGGAGGGCACATGCAACGCATAGAAATGTAATAGTGCGGGGACCAGACTCCGCTCATTAGGTATTTATATACCCCAACCCCCCCGGCCTTTAGAGCCAGGAGGAACAGCCCTTTAAAATAAATGTACTTTGTGAAACCCCTCCAAAATAGGCAACCAGCAAGGGGCATTTTAACACATTTGAGGGGCCCCGTAAACCCACAAAGGGGGGCCCTGTATGCCCACGGGCCCTTAAAAAAAACCCCCGCTGGGTCTTTTTATCCACGGGGGGGGGTAGACCCTACTATAGGGGCCCCGTATAATCCTGGGGGCCATGTATACCCCTGCGGGGGACCTGTGTACCCCCGGGGGGGCTGTATACCCTAATATCGGTGGCATTAAAACACACTGGGGGGCCTGTATACTCTGCAGGTGGACGTATACTCTGTGGGGGATGTCTAACATGATACCGCTGTATCAAGAATGGCGGGCAATAGGTTTTCCCCCTTTTTTGGGGCTAAAATAGGGGGTTGGCTTAACACGGCCCGGGTTATACACGACATATACGGTAAATCAAAAATAACTTGAAACACATTAACCAAACCCCTATTGTTCCCCCACATCATGGCCCCAACATGAAACGTGGAAAACGCCTTGCGATCTCCCTCCAGGGCCTAGTCCGCTGGGCATTATCCCCATATGCGGCAGTGGGAGCCAAAGCGGGCCGACCTCCACCAAAACAATTAATTGAGGGTGTCGACAGGGGCCCTCTTCCCCCGCTGTGACTTTCGCGCGCCCCCCGCCGAAGCTCAGTCGGGTTATTTCCTGTTTGCACAAAGCATGGGGTTTGCTGCAGAAAAATCCTTGCCCCGCCCCAACACAGGCACTTTGGGGCCCCGAGACGCACAAAATCATTTCCATGGGGCTTTCCCACACGGCAATGCGAGCGCTTTCCCCGACAAACTCGCGATTTTTTAAATCACACATTACTCCTATTATTCCTTCCCCATTCATTAAATTGGACCCAGACTCGCAACGAGTAGCAGTCCCGGGCTCGGCTCGGGAGAGTCAAGCGAGTCCAGTAATTTAGGGTTCGCCCATCACTATTAACAGGGGTTTTTTTATTTTTTTTTCCAGAACCAAAACTCACCAATGCAAGAAAATATTTTTTCCCCAATGCGTTTCCAAAAGACAAATGATTGATATTGACACACCCCGGGGCCTTTTAAACAGCCACTTTTCCATGAAAATCACAAAAACCTTTAAACATCATCCTATGCAAATGGCACGGGGGAAACAGGGGGCCAAAGCCACAGAGCAAGCCCCTTTTTAATCAGTTTGGTGATACCCCCATTTTACAATTTTTTTAAAATTTTTTAAAATTTTAAAAAAGCTGAAGTATGTGTGGTATCAAATTTTCCGCCCCCGGGGGGGCATGGAAAGGACAGGGACCCATAAATTTAAAGGGGGCACCTTGTCATTTTTTTTTGGGGGAAACAGTTCCCGGGCCCCAAAAAGTGAACAAAACCTTATTTTTCAAAGATAAAAATCAAAAAAAAAAACCCAATAATGATTTTTTTTTAAAAAAAAAGCTTTTTTTTATATTTTTCCCTAAAAAAGCATAGGTGTTTTTTTTTAACCTATCCTATTGTTATATACACCCATAAAGGGAAAAATTAAAAGTGCGAAAAAAAAAATTTTTTTGTAGATAAAAAATTTTAAAAAAAAATGGAGAGAAATAGGTAATGGATAATAGGGAAAAAAATAATAATAATAGATAGAAAATAGATAGATAAAAAAGATAATAATGATATAGTTTAAAATAAATAAAAAAAATTTTTAGCACACCCTTGGGAAAGCCAATCACATACAAACCCAAAAGCCCCCAAGAAGTTTTGGACAAACATGGGAAAATTTCAAACCCGAAAAAGGGGCAAACCCCTGTGAGGGGGCCTTTTTTTTTACTATACAGTTTTTTTAAACGGGTTTTTTTTTTTTACCCAAAAACCCCAAAAACCCCCAAAAGTGCAAAAAATTTGTTTTTAACCCCAAAAGATTTTTAAAGCAAATATTGAAATTGACACAGCCGGGGCTTTTACACCCACTGTTCCATAAAAAACATCCCCCAACCCAAAAAATTTGGGGGCCCCCTAAATCCTTTTTTTAAAATTCAAATAAAGCCCAAAATTCAAACCCCCCAAGGAAGGCCCCCAAAACCACAGGGGGGGGCAAGTCCCCCTATAAAAAACCCCCCCCCCCCCCTTTGGCCGGGAAAAAAGGGGCCCCCAAAAAATTTGAAACATTTTTTAAAAGTCTTTTTAAAAATTTATATAAAGCTAAATGAAATGGGGGTTTTTTAAAAAAATTCCCCCCCCGGTAGGGCAGGGTGGGGCGGGGGAATCAGATCAAAGGGTCCCCTTTTTCTTTGGTTTGGGGGCAAAAATTTACGGGGCCCAAAAAAGTGTACAAAAACCTTACTTTACAAAAAAAAAAACCCCCAAAAAAAAACCCAAAAATTTATTTTTTTTTAAAAAACGCATGTTTTTTTATTTTTTTTTTCAAATGCATAGTTTTTACTTCCCTATCCATATGGAAAATCACACTTTGTTTTGGGAGTGTTTGAGATGCTGTAACCCTTTTTATTGTAGATAATAATAAAAAAAATTGGAGAGATATGGTAGTTTGGATAAAGTGAAAATAAAATAGTTTAATTAAAAAAATTAAAAGAAAAGGGAAAATTTCCAAACCAAAAATCAAACACGGGTTTTTCCCCCGAAGAGGACAAACAGTAAAAAAGGGGCAAAACCTAAAAAGGGTTTAAACCTTTGGTTTAGCCTTTTTCTACTATACACTTTTTTATTTTCCAGGTTTTTTTTTTTTTATCCAAACCCCCAAAACCCCCCAAATGCAAAAAAATTTGTCTTCCCCCCAAAGGTGTTCAAAAACAAATAAAGGATTTTGGGACACACCCGGGGCTTTACAGCCATTTGTTCCAGACATCACAAACCATTGGACATCACCTATGCAAAGACACAGGGGCATAACAAAACCAAAGCCCAGACAAGTCACATATCAGTTTTCAAAAGGGGCCTGATTTTTGGACAACATTTTTAAATCTGTTTTTTTTTAAAAAACTGAATGATGGGGGTGTGAATCAAAGTTCCCCCCCCCGGTGGGGGGGAAAAGGGGGGGCGGGGAAAACCCCTCAGATCTAAGTCCCTTTGGGTAAAGGTTTTTTTGGGCAAACATTTTTCGGGCCAAAATTTTCCAAAAACCCCTTTCTTTAAAAAGAAAAAATTTCCCAAAAAAAAAAAACCAAAAAAATTTTGTTTTTTCAAAAAACGCATTTTTTTATTTTTTTCTCAAATGCATAGGGGTTTTTTTTCTACCATCCATATGGTAATCACAATGTTTGGGGAGGATTGAGGCTGCGTAAACCCCTTTTTTTGTAAAAAATTTAATAAAAAAGATGGGGGAATTGGGGAATGGATAGATAATTTGAAAAGGGGGATAATAGTTTTAAAAAAAAGATAGATGATAGAAAAAGATAATAAAAATAAAAATATCAAAAAATTGAAACTTTCCTTTGGGAAACCAAATCACTCAAACACAAATTTTTCCCCAAAGAGGGAACAAACGGGTAGAAAAGGCAAACCCGAAAAGGGGCAAAAACCTGTGATGGAGCCTGTTTTCCCCATAAAAAATTTCAATTATACGGGTTATTTTTTTTTTTCCCAAACCCAAAAAATCACCAAGGGGCAAAAAAAAAGTTTTTCCCCCCAATGGGTTCAAAGAAAAAAGTTTTGATATTACACAGCCCGGTTTTTTTTCAGCCCCTGTTCCATGACAAAAACAAAAAGCCTTTGGTGACATCATCCAAGAAAAGAGCACAGGGCCAAACGGAAAGGGCCAAAAACCACAAGCAATCACATGAAAACTTTGGGGAAAGGCCTGATTTGACAAAAATTCCAAAAATCTTTTTTTTTAAATAAAAAGGAATGTATGTGTGTGTATCAAATTCCCCCCCCCGGTAGGGAAAGGGGGAGGCACCCCCCTCGGGACTAAGGTCACCTTGTCATGGTTTATGGGCAAACATTTACGGGGCCAAATATTTTGAAAAAAAGAAGCTTATTTTACAAAGATAAAATATTCCAAAAAAAAATCCAAAAATTAATTTTTTTAAAAAAAACGCATTTTTTTTATTTTTTTTTCTCAAATGCTAGGTTTTTTACTTCACCTATCCATATGTTATATACACACATTTGGCAGTGATTGAGAGCTGCTGTGAACCTTTTTTTGTAGATAGATAATATAAAAAGAGGGAGAGTATGGGTATTTGGATAGATAGATAGATAGTTAATATCAAAATATTAGCCCCCTGGAAAAGCCAATCACATGCAAAACTGATTTTCCCCAAAAGAGGACAAACAGTTGTAAAATACTAACCGTCAAGGACTAAACCTGTGATGGAGCCTGTTTTACTATACAGCTTTTCTTTTATACAGGTTTTTTTTTTATCCAAACCAAAACTCCCAATACAAGAAAATATGTCTTACCCAATGAGTGTGCAAAGACAAATGTTTGATTTTGAACAGCCTGGTCTTTTAAGCCACTGTTCCATACATCACATAACCCTTTTGTACATCACCTATCAAATGAGCACAGGGCATAACAAAGACCAAAGCCACGGGGGCAATCCATGATCAGCTTGACTATGGGCCCTGAGTTTGACAACATTCTAAAGCTCTATTTTTTATAAAAGCTGATGATGGGGTTTTAAAAAAAATTTTCCGCCCCCGGAGGGGCATGGTAGGACAGGGACCCATCAATCTAAGTCACCTTGTCTTTGGTTTATGGGAAAAAGTTATGACCAAAATGTTATAAGAACCCTTACTTTACAAAGATAAAATATTCCAAAAAAAACATCCAAAAATGTATTTTTTTTTCAAAAAAACCATGTTTTTTTTTTTTTTTTAAAATGCTATGTTTTACTTTACCTATCCATATGTGTATATACACCAGTTTGGGTAGGATTGTGTGCTGCAGTGACCTTTTTTTTGTAAAAAATAGATATAAAAAGAGGGAAAAGATATAGGTAATGGTAGATAGAACATAATAGTAATAGATGATGAAGTAATAATACAAAATATTACGCACCCTTGGGTAATCCCACAATACAAACAATGATGCCCCCCAAAGATGGAAAAACAAATAAAAGTGCTAACCCGACAAGGACAAAACCCTGTGATGGAGCCTGGTTTCTACATACAGCTTTTCTACAGGTTATTTTATTTTACCCAGAACCAAAACTACCAAGGCAAGAAAATTTGTTTCCCCCAAATGAGTTTTCAAAGAAAATGATTGTATTGCACACCCCGGTTTTTTTACAGCCACGCCCATACATCACATAAGCCATTGTGACATCACCTATGAAAATGGCACATAAAATAACGGGGAAGACCAAAGCCACAGAGCAATCCCATGATCAGTTTGCTGAGGGGCCTGAGTTTGAAAAGTTCAAAACTCTTATCAAAATTTAAATTGCCTAAGCTTTTCGTGTCGGACCCCGACAAGTCCCTGGAATGTCACACCGTGATCATCAGGCGAAGCTTGGGCCGCGTAGGGCCATTGCGAGCCGCTGACGTCACCACGCACGAGGCAATGGCCCCGAGCGGCCATTTTCGGCGGTGGCCGAAAATGAACCCAAAGGGCCGGGCCCCAAATTTAGCGTGTACCGTGAGGAGCGCGAGCAATGGCCCCGGGGCCATTGCGAGTCGCTCCCTCAGCCCCCCCTGTCCCCTGTGCCCCCCTGCCTCAGGGGTCAGTGTGCCCCCCTGCCCCCCTCCGAACCGTGCCCCCGTGCCCCAATGCCCCTGTCCCAAAATGCCCCCTTTCCCCTGTCCCCCCGCCATCCCCCGTGCCTCAGTGCCCCTGTGCCTCCCCTCCGAAACAGCGCTTCACACATGCGATACAGTGCTCCGGGGGCCCGTGCCCCTGTGCCCCCAATCCCCCGGCCCAAGTGCCCCTGTGCCCCTGCCCCCCCGCCATCCCCCCTGCCCCTTGCCCCTTGCCCCTGGCCCCGTGCCCCTGTGCCCTGTGCCCCCCCTGCCCTGTGGGCCCCTGTGCCCCTGTGCCTCTGTGCCCTGTGCCTCTGTGCCCCTGTGCCCCTGTGCCCCTGTGCCCCAGTGCCCCTGTGCCCCAGTGCCTCTGTGCCCTGGCCCCTGTGCCTCTGTGCCCCTGTGCCCCTGTGCCCCTGTGCCCCTGTGCCTCTGTGCCCCTGTGCCTCTGTGCCTCTGTGCCCCTGTGCCTCTGTGCCCCTGTGCCCCTGTGCCCCTGTGCCTCTGTGCCCCTGTGCCCTGTGCCTCTGTGCCCCTGTGCCTCTGTGCCCTGTCCCCCTGTGCCCCTGTGCCTCTGTGCCCCTGTGCCCCAGTGCCTCTGTGCCCCTGTGCCCCTGTGCCTCTGTGCCCCTGTGCCCCCTGTGCCTCTGTGCCCCTGTGCCTCTGTGCCCCTGTGCCCCTGTGCCCCTGTGCCTCTGTGCCCCTGTGCCTCTGTGCCCCTGTGCCCCTGTGCCTCTGTGCCCCCTGTGCCTCTGTGCCCCTGTGCCTCTGTGCCCTGTGCCCCTGTCCCTGTGCCCCAGTGCCCCTGTGCCCCTGTCCCTTTCTGTGCCCCTGTGCCCCATTGCCCTGTGGAAAAACCGCAACCGCGCCGCTTTATTAACTCGCTGGCTCAGTGCGAGCACTTGCGGCGCGGTTGCGGAAAAACCCCATAAGGATTACCGCAAACCGCGCCGCATTGCGAGTCGCTGGCTGAGTGCGAGCACTTGCGGCGCGGTTGCAGTAAAACCCATAAGGATTACCGCAACCGCGCCGCATTGCGAGTCGCTGGCTGAGTGCGAGCACTTGCGGCGCGGTTGCGGTCAAACCCATAAGGATTACCGCAATTTGCGCCGCAAGTGCCAGTTGCGGCGGCGGTTGCGGTAATCCCCATAGAAAGTATAGGGGGACTTGCGGCAGGTGCGGCAAGTGCGGTTTTGCCGCACCTGCCGCAAGTCCCCCTATACTTTCTATGGGGATAACCGCACCGCAGATGCGGTTTTTTAATAAAATAACATAATTTTAATACAAAAAAAGTCACTTAAAATACAAAATAATAAATAAATTTAATAATAATAATCGTAAAAAAAATAATAAAAATAAATAATAAAATAAAAAATAATAATAAAAAAAAAAAAAAATTACATTAAGATATTAATTACATTAATTATTAAAATATAAGTATTGGACCCCCCCAAAAGTATTGGACCCCCCCAAAAAAATTATGTGACCCCCCCAAAAATCCCCATAGAAAGTATAGGGGGACTTGCGGCAGGTGCGCAAGTGCGGTTTTGCCGCACCTGCCGCAAGTCCCCCTATACTTTGTATGGGGATTACCGCAACCGCACCGCAGATGCGGTTTTTTAATAAAATAACAATTTGAATACTAAAAAAGTCACTTAAAATACAAAATAATAAATAAATTTAAATAATAATAATCGTAAAAAAAATAATAAAAATAAATAATAAAATAAAAAATAATAATAAAAAAAAAAAAAAAAAAAAATTACATTAAGATATTAATTACATTAATTTATTAAAATATAAGTATTGGACCCCCCCAAAAGTATTGGACCCCCCCCAAAAAAATTATGTAACCCCCCCAAAAATCCCCATAGAAAGTATAGGGGGACTTGCGGCAGGTGCGGCAAGTGCGGTTTTGCCGCACCTGCCGCAAGTCCCCCTATACTTTGTATGGGGATTACCGCAAACGCACCGCAGATGCGGTTTTTTAATAAAATAACATAATTTTAATACAAAAAAAAATCACTTAAAATACAAAATAATAAATAAATTTAATAATAATAATCGTAAAAAAAATTATAAAAATAAATAATAAAATAAAAAATAATAATAAAAAAAAAAAAAAAAAAAAAAAATTACATTAAGATATTAATTACATTAATTTATTAAAATATAAGTATTGGACCCCCCCAAAAGTATTGGACCCCCCCAAAAAAAGTATGTGACCCCCCAAAAAAAGTATCTGACACCCCCAAAAAAGTATGTGACCCCCCCCAAAAAATATGTCACCCCCCAAAAAAATGATGTGACCCCCCAAAAAAAATTATGTCACCCCCCCAAAAAAATATTGGACCCCCCCAAAAAAGTATGTCACCCCCCCCAAAAAAGTATGTTGACCCACCCAAAAAAGTATGTGACCCCCCAAAAAACTATTCACACCCCCCCGAAAAGTCCTCACACCAGCTATAACTACTATAATCAAATTAATGCACATTCTAGACACCCATGCATTTGCATCGGGCTCACAGCTAGTATTTATATAAAGCTGAATGTATGTGTGTGTATCAAAGTTTCCGCCCCCCGGTAGGGGCATGGTAGGACAGGGATTCATCAGATCTAAGGTCACCTTGTCATGTTTATGGGCAAACAGTTACTGGCCAAAATGTGTACTAAGAACCTTACGTTACAAAGATAAAATATCCCAAAAAAATCCAATAATGTAGTTTTTCAAAAACGATGTTTTTATATTTTTTCTCAAATGCATAGGTGTTTTACTTCTACCTATCCATATGTGTATATACACACATGATTGGTAGTGATTGAGAGCTGCTGTGAACCTTTTATTGTAGATAGATAGATATAAAAAGATGGAGAGATATAGTAGATGGATAGATAGATAGATAGATAGATAGATAGATAGATAGATAGATATCAAAATATTAGCAGCACCCTGGTAATTCCAATCACATGCAAACACTGATGTTCCCAGAAGATGGACAAACAGTAGTAAAAGTACTAACCGTACAAGGACGTAAACCTGTGTATGGAGCCTGTTTTCTACTATACAGCTTTTCTATTATACAGGTTATTTTATTTTATCCAGAACCACAACTCACCAAGTGCAAGAAGATATGTCTTCACCCAATGAGTGTTCAAAGACAAATGATTGATATTGACACAGCCTGGTCTTTTACAGCCACTGTTCCAATGACATCACATAAGCCATTGTGACATCATCCTATGCAAATGAGCACATGGCATAACAGGAAGACCAAAGCCACAGAGCAAGTCACATGATCAGCTTGACTGATAGGCCTGAGTTTGACAACAGTTCTAAAGTCTGTATATTTTATATAAAGCTGAATGTATGTGTGTGTATCAAAGTTCCGCCCCCGGTAGGGCATGGTAGGACAGGGACCATCAAGATCTAAGCTCACCTTGTCATGGTTTATGGGCAAACAGTTACTGGCCAAAATGTGTACTAAGAATCTTACTTTACAAAGATAAAATATCCACAAAAAAAACCCAATAATGTATTTTTTTCAAAAAACGCATTTTTTTTATATTTTTTCTCAAATGCATAGGTGTTTTACTTCTACTATCCATATGTGTATATACACACATGATTGGTAGTGATTGAGTGCTGCAGTAACCTTTTTTGTAGATAGATAGATATAAAAAGATGGAGAGATATAGGTAGATGGATAGATATAGATAGATACATAGATAGATAGATAGATAGATAGATAGATAGATATAGATAGATAGATATCAAAATATTAGCAGCATCCTTGGTATGCCAATCACATAGCAAACACTGATGTCCCAGAAGATGGACAAACAGTATAAAAGTGCTAACCGTACAAGGACGTAAACTCTGTGATGGAGCCTGTTTTCTACTATACAGCTTTTCTATATACAGGTTATTTTATTTTATCCAGAACCAAAACTCACCAAGTGCAAGAAAATTTGTCTTCACCCAATGAGTGTTCAAAGACAAATGATTGATATTGACACAGCATGGTTCTTTTTACAGCCACTGTTCCATGACATCACATAAGCATTGTGACATCATCCTATGCAAATGAGTACATGAGCATAACAGGAAGGCCAAAGCCACAGAGCAAGTCACATGATCAGCTTGACTGATAGGCCTGAGTTTGACAACAGTTCTAAAGTCTGTATATTTATACAAAGCTGAATGTATGTGTGTGTATCAAAGTTCCACCCCCGGTAGGGGCATGGTAGGACAGGGACCCATCAGATCTAAGGTCACCTTGTCATGGTTTATGGGCAAACAGTTACTGGCCAAAATGTGTACTAAGAATCTTACTTTACAAAGATAAAATATCACAAAAAAAAACCAATAATGTAGTTTTTTTACAAAAAACGCATGTTTTTATATTTTTTCTCAAATGCATAGGTGTTTTACTTCTACCTATCCATATGTGTTATATACACACATGATTTGGTAGTGATTGAGTGCTGCAGTAAAACCTTTTTTTGTAGATAGATAGATATAAAAAGATGGAGAGATATAGGTAGATGGATAGATAGATAGATAGATAGATACATAGATAGATAGAAGATAGATATCAAAATATTAGCAGCACCCTGGTAATGCCAATCACATGCAAACACTGATGTTCCCAGAAGATGGACAAACAGTAGTAAAAGTGCTAACCGTACAAGGACGTAAACCTGTGATGGAGCCTGTTTTCTACTATACAGCTTTTCTACAGGTTATTTTATTTTATCCAGAACCAAAACTCACCAAGTGCAAGAAAATTTGTCTTCACCAATGAGTGTTCAAAGACAAATGATTGATATTGACACAGCATGGTCTTTTTACAGCCACTGTTCCATGACATCACATAAGCCATTGTGACATCATCCTATGTAAATGAGCACATGGCATAACAGGAAGACCAAAGCCACAGAGCAAGTCACATGATCAGCTTGACTGATAGGCTGAGTTTGACAACAGTTCTTAAAGTCTCTATATTTATATAAAGCTGAATGTATGTGTGTGTATCAAAGTTCCACCCCCGGTAGGGGCATGGCAGGACAGGGACCCATCAGATCTAAGGTCACCTTGTCATGGTTTATGGGCAAACAGTTACTGGCCAAAATGTGTACTAAAAGCTTACTTTACAAAGATAAAATATTCCAAAAAAAAATCCAAAAATTTATTTTTTTCAAAAAACGCATGTTTTTTATTTTTTCTCAAATGCATAGGTGTTTTACTTCTCCTATCCATATGTGTATATACACACATGATTGGCAGTGATTGAGAGCTGCTGTGAACCTTTTATTGTAGATAGATAGATATAAAAAGATGGAGAGATATAGGTAGTTGGATAAAATAGATAGATAGATAGATAGATAGATAGATAGATAGATAGATAGATAGATAATAATAGATAGATATCAAAATATTAGCAGCACCCTGGTAATGCCAATCACATGCAAACACTGATGTTCCCAGAAGATGGACAAACAGTAGTAAAAGTGCTAACCGTACAAGGACGTAAACCTGTGATGGAGCCTGTTTTCTACTATAACAGCTTTTCTATTATACAGGTTATTTTATTTTATCCAGAACCAAAACTCACCAAGTACAAGAAAATATGTCTTCACCCAATGAGTGTTCAAAGACAAATGATTGATATTGACACAGCCTGGTCTTTACAGCCACTGTTCCATGACATCACATAAAGCCATTGTGACATCATCCTATGCAAATGAGCACATGGCATAACAGGAAGACCAAAGCCACAGAGCAAGTCACATGATCAGCTTGACTGATAGGCCTGAGTTTGACAACAGTTCTAAATCTGTATATTTATATAAAGCTGAATGTATGTGTGTGTATCAAAGTTCCGCCCCGGTAGGGGCATGGCGGACAGGGACGCATCAGATCTAAGCTCACCTTGTCAGGTTTATGGCAAACATTACTGACCAAATGTGTACTAAGAACCTTACTTTACAAAGATAAAATATTCCAAAAAAAACATCCAAAAATTTAGTTTTTTCAAAAACGCATGTTTTTATATTTTTTTCTCAAATGCATAGGTGTTTTAACTTCTATTTATCCATATGTGTATATACACACATGATTGGTAGTGATTGAGAGCTGCAGTGAACCTTTTATTGTAGATAGATAGATATAAAAAGATGGAGAGATATAAGTAGATGGATAGATAGATAGATAGATAGATAGATAGATAGATAGATAGATAGATATCAAAAATATTAGCAGCACCCTGGTAATGCCAATCACATGCAAACACTGATGTTCCCAGAAGATGGACAAACAGTAGTAAAAAGTACTAACCGTACAAGGACGTAAACCTGTGATGGAGCCTGTTTTCTACTATACAGCTTTCTATTATACAGGTTATTTTATTTTTATCCAGAACCACAACTCACCAAGTGCAAGAAGATATGTCTTCACCCAATGATGTTCAAAGACAAATGATTGATATTGACACAGCATGGTCTTTTACAGCCACTGTTCCATGACATCACATAAGCCATTGTGACATCATCCTATGCAAATGAGCACATGACATAACAGGAAGACCAAAGCCACAGAGCAAGTCCCATTGATCAGCTTGGCTGATAGGCCTGAGTTTGACAACAGTTCTAAAGTCTGTATATTTATATAAAGCTGAATGTATGTGTGTGTATCAAAGTTCCGCCCCCGGTAGGGGGCATGGCAGACAGGGACGCATCAGATCTAAGCTCACCTTGTCATGGTTTATGGGCAAACAGTTACTGGCCAAAAGTGTACTAAGAACCTTACTTTACAACGATAAAATATTCCAAAAAAAAATCCAAAAATTTAGTTTTTTCAAAAAACGCATGTTTTTATATTTTTTCTCAAATGCATAGGTGTATTACTTCTACCTATCCATATTGTGTATATACACACATGATTGGTAGTGATTGAGAGCTGCTGTGAACCTTTTATTGTAGATAGATAGATATAAAAAGATGGAGAGATATAGGTATTTGGTTAGATAGATAGATAGATAGATAGATAGATAGATAGATAGATAGATAGATAGATAAATATCAAAATATTGCAGCATCCTGGTAATGCCAATCACATGCAAACACTGATGTTCCCAGAAGATGGACAAAACAGTAGTAAAAGTACTAACCGTACAAGGACGTAAACCTGTGATGGAGCCTGTTTTCTACTATACAGCTTTTTCTATTATACAGGTTATTTTATTTTATCCAGAACCAAAACTCACCAAGTGCAAGAAAATATGTCTTCACCCAATGCGTGTTTCAAAGACAAATGATTGATATTGACACAGCATGGTCTTTTTACAGCCACTGTTCCATGACATCACATAAGCCATTGTGACATCATCCTATGCAAATGAGCACATGGCATAACAGGAAGGCCAAAGCCACAGAGCAAGTCACATGATCACTTGGCTGATAGGCCTGAGTTTGACAACAGTTCTAAAGTCTCTATATTTATACAAAGCTGAATGTATGTGTGTGTATCAAAGTTCCGCCCCCGGTAGGGGCATGGTAGGACAGGGACCCATCAGATCTAAGGTCACCTTGTCATGGTTTATGGGCAAACAGTTACTGGCCAAAATGTGTACTAAGAACCTTACTTTACAAAGATAAAATATTCCAAAAAAAATCCCAAAAATTTATTTTTTTCAAAAAACGCATGTTTTTTATATTTTTTCTCAAATGCATAGGTGTTTTACTTCTACCTATCCATATGTGTATATACACACATGATTGGCATGTGATTGAGAGCTGCTGTGAACCTTTTATTGTAGATAGATAGATATAAAAAGATGGAGAGATATAGGTAGTTGGATAAAAGATAGATAGATAGATACATAGATAGATAGATAGATAGATAGATAGATAGATAATACAAAATATTAGCGGCACCCTGGTAATGCCAATCACATGCAAACACTGATGTTCCCAGAAAATGGACAAACAGTAGTAAAAGTACTAACCGTACAAGGACGTAAACCTGTGATGGAGGCCTGTTTTCTACTATACAGCTTTTCTATTATACAGGTTATTTTATTTTTATCCAGAACCAAAACTCACCAAGTGCAAGAAAATATGTATTCACCCAATGAGTGTTCAAAGACAAATGATTGATATTGACACAGCATGGTCTTTTACAGCCACTGTTCCATGACATCACATAAGCCATTGTGACATCATCCTATGCGAATGAGCACATGGCATAACAGGAAGACCAAGGCCACAGGGCAAGTCACATGATCAGCTTGACTGATAGGCCTGAGTTTGACAACAGTTCTAAAGTCTCTATATTTATATAAAGCTGAATGTATTGTGGGGTATCAAATTTTCCGCCCCCGGTAGGGGGATGGTAGGACAGGGACCCATCAGATCTAAGCTCACCTTGTCATGGGTTTATGGGCAAACAGTTACTGACCAAAATGTGTACTAAGAACCTTACTTTACAAGATAAAATATTCCAAAAAAACAATCCAAAAATTTAGTTTTTTCAAAAAACGCATGTTTTTATTTTTTTTTTCTCAAATGCATAGGTGTTTTACTTCTATTTATCCATATGTGTATATACACACATGATTGGCAGTGATTGAGAGCTGCTGTGAACCTTTTATTGTAGATAGATAGATAAAAAAAGATGGAGAGATAAATGGTAGATGGATAGATAGATAGATAGATAGATAGATACCGTATAAAACTCGTGTATAAGCCGACTTTTCAGCCCAAAAAATTGGGGCTGAAAAGTCCCCCCTCGGCTTATACGCGAGTATATACATGTGTGACGGGACGGGGGCTTGACTGGGGGCAGGAGGAGGCAGGAGGGGGCTACAGTGACCCCCCGCGCGGTCACGTGGGCCCGGCTCATTAATATGAAAACGCATCCCCCCTGTCCATCCCCCGAAAGGGGGAAATGCAGTGCATATTGCCCCACACAGCCCCGGGCGGCCCCCGGCAGTGGTATACAGCCCCCCCCCGCCTAGTACCGGGCCCCCATGTTTGCGGATACAGTAGTTCATACATTACCATCTCTCCCTGCAAGCGCGCGGCTCCTCCAGTCCCAGCCGGCATTTTCCTGTAGTGTCATGTGACGGCGCGTCACATGACACTACAGCAACAAGCCGGGGCGGGAGATGGAGGAGCCGCGTGCTGCAGGAGAGGTAATGTAGAACTACTGTATCCGCAGCATGGGGCCCGTGTACTAGGCGGGGGGGCTGTATACCACTGCCGGGGGCGCTGTATAAACCCCCGGGGGGGCCTGCTGATACCCCCGGGGGCCTGTTTGATACCCCTGGGGCCTGCTGAATACCCCTGGGGGGCCTGCTGTATCCCCCTGGGGGCCTGCTGATACCCCTGGGGCCTGCTGTATACCCATGGGGGCCCTGCTGTATACCCCTGGGGGCTGTTGAACCCTGGGGGGCCTGTTGATCCCCCCTGGGGCCTGCTGATACCCTGGGGCCTGCTGAATACCCCTGGGGGCCTGCTGTATACCCCTGGGGGCTCTGATACCCCTGGGGGCCTGCTGTATACCCATGGGGGCCTGCTGTATACCCCTGGGGGCCTGTTGATACCCCTGGGGGCCTGTTGATACCCCTGGGCCTGCTGATACCCTGGGGCCTGCTGAATACCCCTGGGGGCCTGCTTAAAACCCCTGGGGGCCTGCTGTATACCCCTGGGGGCCTGCTGATACCCATGGGGCCTGCTGTATACCCATGGGGGTCTGCTGTATACCCCTGGGGCCGGGCTGAATACCCCTGGGGCCTGCTGATCCCCCTGGGGGCCTGCTGTATACCCATGGGGCCGCGTATCCCACTGGGGCCTGTTGAAAACCCCTGGGGCCTGTTGATACCCCTGGGGCCTGCTGATACCCCGGGGGCCTGCTGAATCCCCCTGGGGGCCTTTGCTGTATACCCCTGGGGGCCTGCTGATACCCCTGGGGGCCTGCTGTATACCCACGGGGGCCTGCTGTATACCCCTGGGGCCTGTTGATACCCCTGGGGGCCTGCTGATACCCATGGGGCCTGCTGTATACCCCTGGGGGCCTGTTGATACCCCTGGGGCCTGCTGATAACCCCGGGGGTCTGCTGAATCCCCTGGGGCCTGCTTATACCCCGGGGGGGCCTGCTTATATGCCTGGGGGCCTGCTGTATACCACTGGGGGGCCTGTATACCTTACTGCTGGGGGTTGTTTTACCTGTGCGGGGAGTCCACCCTGGGCTTATACGCGAGTCAATAAGTTTTCCCAGTTTTTGGGGGCAAAAAGTAGGGGGGTCGGCTTATACACGGGTCGGCTTAAAACACGAGTAATATACGGTAGATAGATAGATAGATAGATAGATATCAAAAAAATTAGCAGCCCCCCCCCGGTAATGCCCAACACATGCAAACACTGATGTTCCCAGAAGATGGACAAACAGTAGTAAAAGTACTAACTGTACAAGGGACTAAAAACCCGTGATGGAGCCTGTTTTCTACTATACAGCTTTTCTATTATACAGGTTATTTTATTTTATCCAGAACCAAAACTCACCAAGTTGCAAAAAAAAATATTCTTCACCCAATGCGTGTTCAAAGACAAATGATTGATATTGACACAGCATGGTCTTTACAGCCACTGTTCCATGACATCACATAAGCCATTGTGACATCATCCTATGCAAATGAGCACATGGCATAACAGGAAGGCCAAAGCCACAGAGCAAGTCACATGATCAGCTTGGGTGATAGGCCTGAGTTTGACAACAGTTCTAAAGTCTCTATATTTATAAAAAGCTGAATGTATGTGTGTGTATCAATGTTTCGCCCCCGGTAGGGGCATGGTAGGACAGGGACCCATCAATCTAGGTCACCTTGTCATGGTTTATGGGCAAACAGTTACTGGCCAAAATGTGTACTAAGAATCTTCTTACAAAGATAAAATTAAACAAAAAAAAACCCAAATAATGTAGTTTTTTCAAAAAACGCATGTTTTTATATTTTTTCTCAAATGCATAGGTGTTTTACTTCTACCTATCCATATGTGTATATCACACATGATTGGTAGTGATTGAGGCTGCGTAAACCTTTTTTTTGTAGATAGATAGATATAAAAAGATGGAGAGATATAGGTAGATGGATAGATAGTAGATAGATAGATAGATAGATAGAATAGATAGATAGATAGATATCAAAATATTTTGCAGCATCCTTGGTAATGCCAAAAACATACAAACACTGATGTCCCCGAAGATGGGACAAACAGTAGTAAAAAGTACTAACCGTACAAGGACGTAAACCTGTGTTTGGGGCCTGTTTTCTACTATACAGCTTTTTTTACAGGTTATTTTATTTTTCCAGAACCAAAACTCACCAAAGTGCAAGAAAAATTTGTCTTCACCCAATGAGTGTTCAAAGAAAAAATGATTGTATTGACACAGCCTGTCTTTTACAGCCACTGTTCCATGACATCACATAAGCCATTGTGACATCATCCTATGCAAATGAGCACATTTGGCATAACAGGAGAAAGGCCACACGAGCAAGTCACATGATAGCTTACTGATAGGCCCGAGTTTGACAACAGTTCTAAAGTCTCTATTTTATATAAAGCTGAATGTATTGTGTGTATCAAAGTTCCGCCCCCGGTAGGGGCATGGGTAGGACAGGGACCCACAGATCTAAACCACCTTGTCATGGTTTATGGGCAACAGTTACTGACCAAAATGTGTACTAAGAACCTTTTCTTTACAAAGATAAATATTCCAAAAAAAAACCAAAAATTTAGTTTTTTTTTAAAAAACGCATGTTTTTTTATTTTTTTTCAAATGCATAGGTGTTTTACTTCTATTTATCCATATGTGTATATACACACATTTATTGGGGATGATTGAGAGCTGCTGTGAACCTTTATTGTAGATGATAGTATAAAAAGATGGAGAGATATAGGTAGATGGATATAAAGATAGATAGATAGATAGATAAAAGATAGATAGATAGATAGATAATATCAAAATATTACAGCACCCTGGTAATGCCCAAACACATGCAAACACGATGTTCCCAGAAGATGGACAAACATGTAAAAGTATACCGTACAAGGACGTAAACCTGTGATGGAGCCTGTTTTTCTACTATAACAGCTTTTTTAATACAGGTTATTTTATTTTATCCAAACCAAAACCACCAAGTGCAAGAAAAATTTTGTCTTCACCCAATGCGTGTTCAAAGACAAATGATTGATATTGAAAAGCATGGTCTTTTACAGCCACTGTTCCATGACATCACATAAGCCATTGTGACATCATCCTATGCAAATGAGACAGGCATAACAGGAAACCAAAGCCCAGAAAGTCACATGATCAGCTTGATGATAGG